>CM032367.1:0-110000 GCA_019023105.1 Diglossa brunneiventris
TTTCTGTAGAAGAATCAGGTTCTCAAAGAGGGAAAACACACCCAATAAAATATTACAAGCTTCCAAGAAGAGAAGAAAGAATCTCCCAAGAGAAACTCACTATAAACTTACATCCATTTTTTATTTGATATACAAATAGATCTCAGTTTTTAAGCTCTGTCACATCACGAGCACTGCCTAAGTTTGTCTGTAGGATCCTTCTCTCCTGAACCCTTTTCCATTTTCTACAGAAATCACTTCATTCACACTTTTCCCTCAAGTCCACCAGGCCTCCAGTTGCTTCAGAGAGAGAAATTAATAATAACCTTCTTATTAGTATAACCCTTCTATTTACCCATAAGAGTCACCACAAAAGGTAGTTGATAGTCATTTTGAAATGAAAGAGAATAATACGAAATGAAACCAAAGACATAATGAAAGCAGAATCCAATATGCTTTGAATATGTTTAGAGTGAGAGAAAAATGTAAAGAAAAAGGAGAACCAGAAGTTTCTTTACTAAAATAGAACAGTTAAAGACAGATTATCTGAGTGTGAAACAGATGATCATCAAGATGTCACTTCACTAAGGCACAAATTTATTTATTCACTTCAAAGGCCAGGAATTTGAAAAGCTTTTTAATTACCAGGGATAGTGGAAAGGAATAGCACAAGTGCACACACAAAATGTAAAACTAAGAGCAAACAGACACAACAGGCTGACTGAAGTGATTCTGAAAGTGTATTAGTAATATGAGAAGGGCCCACATTTGCAAAGGGAGAAAAAATAATTAATAATAAAAACTGATCTGCTACTACATGGTGAAGAAAATCTAGTAAGAGGAAATCAGAAAGCCAAAAATTAATATAATTTTTTTTTTCTTCAGACTGCATTAGTGAATATATTGCAACAGGCTGCCAGCACAGTTATTACCAGTGAGTAAGGGCAAAAACATAGGAAAAACAATCTAGGACTTTTTAGATAAGTTTAAATTTAATTTCGAAACAGCTAGGGTGGATTTACTTCATTACAGATCTGATTGAGGCAATGTCAAAGTCAATTACCAGTTCCAACTCATGACAATGGCAGAGTGCTGGACAGGCAGAAAAGGGAAAATGTTGTTTCTATCTGCATTTAAAAACCTGAAGTCAAAAATAAGGATCAGACAGCTGTAGAAAAATGGGATTACTTCCCTGGAAAAGTACTGAGATAAGTAATCAAACTAGTTGTCAACTTCTAGATGAGATTTGCAAAAAACTTGTCACCAGAAATACATTTAATTTCTTTCTGTAACAAGGTAATGGACACATGAAAATCGGGGGGGGAAAGAAAAGGGAAAGAAGAAGAAAAAGATAAATGTTAAATCTCCTGTTATTTGTAAGTTCGCGTACATTCTTTTGAGCAAGCTTGGAAAAAGGAAAAATAAAAACAAGGCAACAAATTACAGTCACCAAACTTAAACCCTCGTGGGCTTAATTAATCTACTGCTGAGGCAGTACTAATAAGGATGGAAAACAATTTTCTACACTTGTTAGGTGTCCGTCATTAAAGAGGGAACATCAAGTCAAGCTCCTTCAGTGGCTGCCTTGGTTGTTTCCTGTTTGGTGGTTTCAGTAGCAGATTAGAGAGCACACATCTTTCTGTGAAGAAAAGAGGAGTGCAAGGTTCTACAAAACACAAAAGTACTTGAACAAACAAACACCCCCCAAAAAATAGGACTAATTGGAGAAGTAATCTAGAAAAGTGAAGGCAGTTCAAAAAGAAAAAGAAATGTACAGGGGAAAAAAAGAATAAATATAGTGAGTAGTCAGCTAACTAGGAACCCTGAAGACCTGATCAGAAGGCTGTAAGATCATAAGTTGTTTATGACTCAGTAAATGTCATGGCCTTACAAGAACAGGAACAAATTCCTCAGAGGCACAAAAACATTTTGTCTTCCAGAAATACCAGTTCATCTGATATCACCTGAAATATTGTATCCCGCTGCTGTCCAAGAAAAAACTAAACAATTAGCAAAAGCAATTTTTAAAATTAAAAACAAACAAACAAAATAATCATATTAAGCTTGCCCTACAAGAAGATCTTTAATAAACTGTTGATTCTTGGGCTACAGAAAAGCAGAGAGAGAGGAGATTTGATAAGTCAACGTAATAAAGGAAGGAAAGAATCCTTGCACCATTTTGACTTGGGAGAGCACAGGAACTAATGACTCAACTTGCAGCTAAGGAGATTTAGGTTAGATATTAGGCAAATCTTTGTAATTGTAAGGACACTTAAGCTCAGGATAGATTTCCCTGAGGATGCTGCAAGGACTTCATAATTGGAGATCTGTAGGAGCAGTATGTCCTCATCTGCCAGGGATGAACAGAGCACAACTGATTCTGCTCTGAAGCAGGATGACAGAGGACATGACTGAGATCTTTACCTGCTCCTCTTCTCTGAAACAGAAAATTAATTTCTTGAATAGGATCTCAGATGGACAGAATCCCAGTGTGGGAGGTGGTTTTTAATTCCATGCATAAATTTCAGCTACCTGCGGTGAAGGGAGTAGAACTCATAGCACAAAATTTTACTGTGGGAAAGATAAGGTGTCCAGAAATTTTTAAACAATGGAACAATCTCCTAGATTTGCCTAAAGGCATTAAAAGAGAGGTTGTCCTATTTTGCCTAAATTATTTTCACACTTGTAGCTGTATAATGTTTCACGTACTCTATACTGCTCACATTTTTATAAGACCATTAACATCAAAAAATTTAATTTCAGATCAAGAGTATTCTTTTCTTTAGTATTCCTATATGATTTTTCCCCCTCTCTGCCCACCAAACCTATGGCACAGTCCAAAATAGCAATCTACAAAGCTGCTGCTTTTTCTTTTCGCAGGTAAAATTTGTGCTGAGAACAAAGTGTTTCCACCATCATAGCTGAGCTGATTTAATTTTTTTATTCAATAAACCCCATGTATATTTCTGAGCTGTATTCTGTTAGAACCTGGAAATAGTGAAGGGATTGAAAAAAAAAAAAAAAAAAATAGGCACAGTTTCTGCCATAGTCAGGTCATAAAGTCACCTCTGGAATTTCTCCTGGCTGAGCAGTAGATCCTCCTGATCCCCCTGTTGTAAAAATATTCATTCTGATCTACATTAGCTGGAAGTTCTCAACTGCCTTGGTGGTCCTTAGGTTGAATTTGGTAAAAAGATTTGTAGAGTTCCAGGCATTGACTGACAACACTGTACAGACATAACCTCCAATGGCCCTCATCATCCAAGCTGCCTGGTTTCAAACTCTCCCCCATTTAGGAGAAATTATAAGAACTGGGACACAAAGTTGCACCAGGTCTTGTAACTAAGGACAAGCAATCAGCCTCCAGAAAAATCTAACCTAAGTCCTGATAAGACAGGGATGAAACTTAACTGAATATTCTTTTGATGCTAGAAAAAGCTCTGAAACCACAGAAAATCTATTTTGACAACTGTAGGAGTTAAACTCTAATTTCAGATGCGTGGCTGTCAAAGAAAAAAACCCTGTTTCTATGCCTACAGAGATTAGAATCTGGCAGATGATCTAAAAACCCAGCTAAATATTCTTTTTATAGAGTCACCTCCCAGTCCCCTTATTCATATGAGGAGTCTTGCAGCATTCAAGAACAATAAGGGGGATTTGGCTCATCTTGCTTTTGTGTTCAGTAACATGCTGTAAGATAAAATCAATACAGACAAGCCCATATTAAGCTGAAGGTCACTGCTGTGGCAGGTAACTCCTCACTCTACAACAGCTCCTGTTTGTTCCTCTCTGCTGCTCCTGATTCCTGAATGCCATTTGCCACGTCTGCCTTGGGATCCAGCAACAAGAAATGGAGCAGCCCACTAGGATGGAATTGTCCTTTGCAAGGAAGAGTTTTGCACCTTCAAACACCAACATTGTGCCCTACAAGAGCAGTTGGATGAACAGTTTTGCCATCATCAGACTCTCCTTCCAGGTCAAAAACCCCTTTCCACGGTACACAGACATGTCTTTGAACAGAGGAAGGAATATTTCTCGTGGTTATAAAGGCTGTAACCACAGCACACTGCCTATGTGAAACTGGAGGCTGAAAATATATTTATTTCTAAACATATTAGGGGCCTAAACTTTTGCTCCAGGAAACTTCAGCCCGAAGTTTGGAAGTCTCAGAAAGAATAATTTATTTCCAGAAGTGATAGGCTTTTCTAGGCTTAACTGAAGCTCAGCTAATTATTCTGCTAAAAACTGTAAGCTAATGAACCCAATAATGAAAATACTTCATTATGACTAATGCAATATTTAAAAAATCTTTATTTTTTCATGATATTTCTTACTGAGTACCCAAAAACGGGGCACAAAATTTATCACATTGAAGGCTGTGCACTTGCCTTTCAGTCTACTTAGAGTTGATAAAGAATTCAACAAGGCTTAAATAAGAATAAATATGATTCTGAATACTAATGGTGAAAGAAAAATATTTCTCCTATATGCAACCTAAGCTGAGTGAAACGCGTGCCAAAATACAGGTGCCTGCAACATAATTCACAACCAGAGATGATTTAAAGAAGTGAATTACACTAAGAAGGTGTCATCCTCTGCTGTCAGCACTAAAGCACCAGCAGTAAAGTGACTTAATACAAATATCATCTAATTCCATGATCTGTACAAAGACACTGAGATGGTGTTGGTATCTCTGTTTCAGTAGGAAATTCATGGAATGCTTCTGAAGTAACTCTATTCTGTAATCCCTTTGCCTATATTATTTGTATGAGAAGACAAGAGGATTTTTTTCATTTTTTAATTATACCATCTGATACACATTTCAAAATACAGTGTGGGTTATGAAATCTTCCAGTTCTAGAATGTGAAAAAGAGTCTAACCTAAAATATTCTACCCTTTCCAAATAAAATCAGTCACTTGTGGAAGCTGAAACTGGCAAGCTGTACTATACAAATATATTTAGTTATTTTACACTTTCTTTTCTCAGGTACTTGCTGACATTGGGACTTTTTCTTTTTCTTTTTGAACTGACACTACAGCAATAACTAAGTTTAAAATTATTTTAGGTACAGAATTCCAGCATCTCACTGCTTCTGACACTACGTGGCATTCTTCATAAAAAAATAATTCAGTTGGCCAAGGAACTAAGTCAGCCAAGACTTTGACATAAGGCAGTTACATGAAACTATTCCTCATGCTGGAGCCTTCTTCTAAGAGCAGCCCACTGTAGGAAGGCTTCACACCTTGGTTAAAAACAAGCTTGGGGGATTTGGAGTGTGTTAGTGCTCCCATGCTGATCCAGGCACAGCAGAACCATTCTTACTCCCATCGCAGCAGTGTGTGGGACATGCTCTCCATCTTCCCCAAAACACCACAGCAAGGGTGGCAGGAGATGGGGCTTATTTAGGGATACACATGACACTGCTGAAAGCAAATGTTTACTCTGCAAAGTGTTAGGGAATCCGTTTGTTTTGCTTCTGACAGCTCAAAAATTACACTCGTCCCCATCCCTGGGCTGCTTTCTCCTCAATTTCCACATCACTGTAAGGATTTTCTTGTGAGTTGTTTTGGAAAAATTCTAGAAAGTCCCCAGAAATCTTATCTTTTTAAAGATTTGTCTCTCTCATGTGCATTTCTTTGACTTTGGCTGCTGCTTTCTACAGAACCATTCCTGTCTCTCCAGAAATATATCCCTGCACCAGGGGGCAGCTACTGGATTCAACTCCCATGGATATTTCCAATGATACAGCAAAACCAAATCAAAGTTCCACAGACAGTTCCCCAAAACATACCCATTCAGAACAAACCATACTTTCTCTCTTCTTCCTTTCTCACCCATAGCTTGTTGATTCAACCCTTGCTCAGCACTCAGTGAATTTATTCCACCATGTGTCAGCAGCTCTGCACCTGCCACGTGTCTGAGTAGGCACAAGGAGCCAGAGCATCACTGAGAGCCCTGTCCCTCCTCCCACTCCTGCTGCTGCTATCCTGCCTCTCTCAGGTTTGTGCAAACATTGCCTCCTCCAGCTTCTCTGCAGCACACAGCCAGCCTCTTCACATTTCAGTTCCTTTTAATTCTTACTTTCTTCCTCCCTCTGTTTCTCTCCTTTCAAGCAGCTGTGTTTCTGGAGTTTCCCCGGGAAAACCTTAAACTTGAAAGGGCTTCTTAATAACCTTGCTCAGCCCTGCACAGAGGAAATTAACCATTCTGCACATTCAGCATTTACAACTGTGTTCTGCAACCCAAAGTTCTCCTACCACACACAGTTTGCAGCCATTTGGGATTGACTCCATCACCTTAGAGAATGCAGGTGAATTTCCATTTCTCTTTGCCTAAAGTGTGGGTAATAGTTCATATATGGATACAAACTGCTGCAAACATAGCAGAACCTCTTTGCATGGCTGCCAAGAGATCTGTCAGACAAACAAAATCATACCAAATGAAAACATAATTAGGGCCTTTGACTCTCAGATTATTCTCCACTTGATTAAGTGCAACGAGTGCCTGCTCTCCTTAAAAACAAAATTAAAAAGGCAACTTATTCTTTTCTCTCCTGCCCCCTGTTCTAGCACACTGTGGTTTAGGGAATTCATTCATTAACCCCTCTTAGTTTTTTCCCTCCAGTCTAAGGGGTTGATACTTAGGGACACAACCCTCTTCTATTTACATACCAAGACTGAGAAACTGGCTGTCTAATTTGGCTCTGTCCCAGGCAGCCGGGCTACACAAAACACAGTCAAATTGCTCAGCTGCTCTGCTAACTTGGGAAGCTTGGAGCCTGGCACTCAGCTCAGAGCTCACAGGAATTCCCAGCCAGGCTGTCCAGAGAGCTTGGGGAAGGCTCTGACCAAATTTATTTCTTCTGGTGTATTAAAGAAATCAAGTGCCAGTGCTGCTGTGTTTCCTGCCCTGTTTAAATCCTGGTTTCCTTGCACAGGCACTGCATTGCACTGCCAATAAAGAATCAAGTTCTTTCCAGGCAGATGACATACACGGAGCACCTTAAAATGCTGAGATATTCCACATGTAAGCCCACAGAAAGAGACACAAAATGTGCATAAAACCTTTGTATGCTTCCTCAGTTTCTGCTCTCAAACCCTCCCTCATCCAGCACTTTTTTTACTCTACGTCTCTGCGCTTACTGCCATGAGCCATATTTCCCCTCTTCCCAAATGCCTGCAATTGAAATAACATCTCTGCCTTGACATTTGCAGCAAGCTGTGCCCCTCTGAAGTCACCCATCCTTCCACTTCTCTGGATGGCTGAGTGACCCCTGTGAAGCACGAGCACAAAGAGAAGGAGAGCTGTGCACCCAGGCTGCTCCTGATCCCCCAGGCTGCACACACCAAACGCCCAGGGATGCCTGGAGCTTTGCTGCACACATTTCAGGCAGGTTTCCATCACTTCCAGCAGGCCACTGACAACCCCTGGCTAAATTATTGCCCACTGACAACCTCTCCTGAACAGAATCCACATGATTTTTTAACCTTTTTTCTTTCTCCTTCGCTCCCACAGCACCCAGCACTGGTAAGAAGGCTGAAGCTCCACATTACAGCAAGTTCTAGAATTCCAGAGGTGGATTCACTCCAAATGTTTTTCTTGCTTAAGCAGCTATGCAGCAGAGAAGGAGAGAAGACTGGCAAGGAAGGGGAACTGGAAATTCTTTCCTCTGCTTGAAGCAGAGACACAGCAAGCACGTGGCTCAAAGATGAATTAAAAACCAATGTGTCACCAAACACTTCTCTGCTGGTCTGTGACTTCTACACAGCAAGACCTGTCCGTGTGATTTTTTTTTTTCACTTAATTAACATGAGTCAGATTCTCCAAGAAAAAAAAAAAAAAATATATATATATATATATATAAAATCGGCTCTCAACTCTTAATAAGTGTTGGAAATAACTGTGGTTTACAACTTTTGTATTTGTTTCACAAATATACATAAAAGCCTATCATGGCCCCAATAGAACCAGGCTAGGGAATTCCTGTGAATATGCCAATAACTTGCAAGGAAATTTATTACTAGAGGTTTCCATCTGTCCTGAAACAAATTTAGTACCACGTGACACAAAGAAACTGCATTGTTCTCTTGTGGAAAGCAGCTGAGCACGTGTTGACTTCACCATCCAGGAGGTGAGCACAATTCAAAATCCTCATCTATTCATTGATATCACCAGCCCCTGGCTTCTGATTTAGGACTTCAAAAAAATAAAGGGAGGCAAATTAAAATTTTCCCCTAAAGAAAAAAATGATGACATTTTTTATGAGGGAGGCAATCACACTGGTGTACTGCAGTTACAGAATGAGAAGCATGTGGGCCATAGCTCTGAGCAAGAGTTTGCTGAAAGGATTGCTGCTTAAGTGATTAGAGGACCACAGATTGTGTTCAATATTCATAGTAGTGAGTTTCAGGAATGATATCCAAATGCACAGCTAAATAAGTTATCACCTGGCAAGGAGCACAGACAAAGCACAAACCCAAAGTACCACTTAATGATAAAGCCCATTATCAAAGCCCTTTGCTCTCTGGAATGTTTTGGAGCACTCACAAATCTGAGATTCAAAGGGAAAAGGTTCATTTGCAGACTTGACGAGCTTCTCCTAGCATGGAACTACCAACAGTGTTACTACAAACAGATGCCCGTTTTCCACATAAATGCAGCTATCAAAAATTGTTTATGGATTAGGGAAAGAGTTCAACATTTGTTTTTGTTCAGTCTAAGAAAAAAAACCTGTGAGAGCACTGAGAAGAGCCTGCCATACCTCGTTGCAGAGCCAGATACTAATAACTTAAGTGTTCTTTTAACATTCTCTGAGACACTGCATGTGCTGAAGGGCCAGTGCCTGCAGAGCTGCTTCTGACATATAATTAAATGAAATATGAATACTTCCTTAGAGTCATGGGAATTCCCTCATTCTCCAGGAGGGGTGAGATTTTATAAACACAGCAAATCCCTGTCTTTCCATCAGTGGGTACAGCAACAAAATTTCAAGTGCAAATTTGTTGTCCCCTTACACTGGGCATTTTTGTTTCAGTGACTTATTTTTTTAAACAAGAACAATTATCTTGAAATATTATCTAAAGGAAAGAAGAATTAATTAGTTCAGATATCAAGTGCAGGTTCTACATAATCTTTACCTAAGAAATGCACTGCAAAGGAGTGATTAAAATGTTAAGTTGCCATGGCTACCTTTATATCACCAGGCAAGGAAAACTTGCACTCAAGATAAAGAAAGAAACAAGGCACTATTAATATAATTGTTTTCAGCATTATCAGAAGGAAAACCTACTTTAAAAGAAGTGTTATACAATTTGCTTTCTTTTGTTTGCAGGTAAAGTGATGGGTATCTGTACTTGCATTTGTAGTTAATAATTTTCATAAAGCACTGAATTCTTCACTTTTTTTTTCAGATATTCAAGACTAACTAAGAGAAACATGATGGAAGGAACTTCTTGATCATTGCTGTAATTACAGCTCTACAGTTTTATATTATGCTTTAAAAGATAGTTGGGTTTTTTTTCCAAAATGAGATTTTGCATGGCTGTTTCCTAAACAAGAATCAGATATAAAACTATAGAAGCACTTTTTAATGAACCTGAGGTAAAATTAGTAGAAGGAAATGGTGATTTGTTGATTATACCATGAGGTACAATACTTCTGAAATTATCCTAATTTTCCATTGAAGTTTCTTGAATACTATGAATTGCTACCAATAAAACTTGTTTCAATACATGAAAACTGTGGAAACATTGTCAGACGCTAACATTTCAATTTATGAAAGTTACACACTTGACACGAACGTGGTTGCGTTTATGAAGGTGGCATTTTTTGAATGTCTTAAATTAATTTTTTCTACAAAATATAAATCTAGAGGCCTAATAAATAAATAGAAGTTTCTTAAAGATTACGCTCTTTTCCCATAGTATTTCAACTTGATTTTCTCATTATAGAAATTGGTTATATGGATACATTTAGGCGACCTAAAAGAATTATTTCTTCAAACCAATTTTAACTGTTACACTGCAAACACAGATAACCCTAAAGACTTGTGCATTCATCCTGGAAAGGGAGAACAAGAAACAAGGCAAACAACAAGTTTTCTGCTCTATGCCCGGGCCTTGTGTGGCAGCACAGAACCCTAACCTGGCGAGTTAAGCAGCAGCAAAGGAGATAAAGCAATAAAGTGAGAGCTCGAGGGGAGCAGGAAGCCAGGCTGGCTTGGTGCTGATGGCTACAGAACCTCTTCCTCATCAGCAAGCAGGCTTTGAAATGCCTGTGATCTGTGAAACACAGCATGTGAACCAGCACTGATGAGATCTGTTAGGGCAATTACACCAGGAAGAAAGTTTTGACTTTTCAAAGTCTGAGCTAGGGACAGGGTGGGTGTTTGTTCTCTGGGCTGTGTTTGAAAGCTGGATCAGAGCACTCGCTCATATGCCAGTTGTACTGCTTTTGATTATGTGAACCAGCTAAAACCTATTTGCCAAGGAGCTGCATGCTTTAAATTTAACATGAAACAAGCCATTATTATTAAAAAACAGAGTGGACAGAGTCTCATTAAAGGGCTTTTCCCCCTTTCTCTGGGGTTTTTAAATGACAGCATAATAGCTTCCAAATAAATGAAGAAAACACATTTACTGGGAGCTACAATTGAAAAGACTGTACACGGTGATTGATGGTCAGTTCTTTCCAAAGCTTCAGCAGAGGGTTATGACATCCATTATTGCAAATCCCATACACTGGTGCAGAAACACAAAAACACTTACTGGGTGCTGCTCAAGAACAGTCCAGCCAACAGAATCCAAACCACAATAGACTGTGGAAATGTACTGTCATTTTAATAAATAAATTTAATGAGAATTTCTCAAACACCAGAAGTGATTTACGGTCAGAACCCAGCTAAAAATGGCATATTAAGACTCAATTTCTTTTTCTGAGGTGTTAAACAAATTATTAGAATTTAAAGGATTAGAGAGAGCAGCTGATCTTTCATCTTTGCATTTTTCCATTTACTTCATGTGCTATATTTCACACATGAAACTTTTTTCCCCCTCTTATTTGCTTCTTTAAAGTTGAGGCTGCAAGCCAAATAATGTTAGGTGATTAACATATTTAATAAAACCTTTTTGTCTCTAACTTCTGCCAGTTACATATGCAAGCTGCACATGTAATGAAGTGCACTGAAGTCTTCAGAAATTAAGCAAATGCTTAAGTTTTACAGGATTGGAAAAGCAAAACTTACAGCTCGAGTTTTCTCTGATGCCTCACAAAGGAACCATCTCCTCCAGCTCCTAAAAAGCTCCTGTACAGGTGCTCAAAGTACAATCCCCTGAGACTCCACACACATATCACTCTTGTACATAATACTGCAAGGATAAGGTGGGTAATCAAGATATTAAAATAAATAAAAAGTAAAAGTCTTTCTCCAACAACATTCATAAAACATATTGAGCATTCAACAGAATTTTTCAGACTGGTGGTTTACTTTTTATTCTATTGCAGACATTATACTTCTCTACTTTCTGTACAAATTGAATAAGCACAAGTGTCTGCACACACTTTGTAGGTTACTGAAAGCCACAGAAAAATCTTACAGGTGAATTAAGTTATGGAAATCCCCATATGCAGAATATCAGATAAAGAGCTGCTCATCTTGTTTAGCTGTTCCAGCTCCTGGAACTTTAACATTCAAGTTTTTGAAGAAAAGAAATAAACCCACTGTTACATGTATATATAAAGGCATAACCATAATTGTTTATGGTGGCATAAACAGAATTGAAGTTTTGTGGAGAACTGTAAGCTCTCCAGGACATTGAGAAATCCAAACTAGAAAGCCTGAGAGAAAGAGAAGAATATTTGTACACCAGCACTTGGCTTCAGCAAAAGGTGTACAGTGCTTCAGAGAACTTTGGATAATCTTGTGAAGAGCTGCATTTGAGGATTTATGACACCTCTCTTCAGACTTGTAAGTCTTGGATGTGAGCCCTCAAAAGTCTTGGCTGTTCCATTTAAATGCTGCTTGTGGAAAAGCAAGACCTCCTGAAGTAGAAATGTTAAATGACAGGAGTCCAGTTCCCTGAAAAACTCAGCAGCAAAGCATGAACAGCTCTTCTGAACTTCAGTTCACTTGAACAGTTCATGCTTAGCCAAATCCCTCTAAAGATAGGATAATCATGTTAAAGCCTCTCTGAATATAGCCAATAGGGTTCATAGGAAATCTGAATTCCCATCAGATACCCATTCTCTCATCATGAAACATATAAAAATAAAAACTGTTTTCAGCTGAGATGCCTTTAAGAAATTAAGATGCTATGAAAGATGAACAGAGGATGAGCCTTAACAACATTTAGCACATGGTGTAAAAATCCATGTACTGAGTCAGTCACTGTCAATGAATTGGGGGGATTTATTTGTGTTGACCCTCACACTAACTACTACAACCATCTCACATGCAGCATCAAAAAAAAGTTGTTAGCCACAAGTGTGATTCCAGAACAGCCCAGAAGAATGCAGACATCATCAGCCTAATTTCATTTTGAACTGAGACTTGTCCAAGTTCTAAGCTCGGTCTCTAGAAACTTTTCTTTTTGATTTCTTGAAAAAGGTGAGGACTAAAGACAGACCTATCTTCTCATCTTCTCAAGTTTATCTTCTCCTGAGTCTGTGTTCACTCCAGCACATGGCAGTGCCTCTGTTTGGGTTTGGTGGTAGAGAAGACTAAGCTCAAGTCTTAATGGCTGGCACAGAATTAGATCCTTTCCCCCGTTTTAGGGTGGGCTGCCTCAGCTATGTGCTGCAGAAAAGTGGTGATTTTTAACCATAGTCTGGTACAAACTCCTTTCAGAGGAGGAATGGCACAAAACAGGCTCCATCAGCCATGAAGATTTCCCTCCTGTTGCAGAAGAAATCACCTCTGGGGAGAGTCTCTCACTTCCTCTCTCACTCAGTTTGCTGGAAGCTGGACAGCCGTGGCTTTGCATAGCTTTAGTGGATTACTCATCTAACTCAACCCATTCAGAAATATTTCTAATTACTCCCAGCAGAGGTTTCTCATCTAATTATCTCCTCTTTTAATTAAATTTCCTTGCTAGGATCCAGGACTACTGGACTCACATTTTTGTAACACAGTGTTTCCTGAAATCAGTGCTCCAGGAACTAGGATGTTTATAGGATTTAAGATTTATGAAGTTTGGGCCTTGAAGGGTTTCTGATGCTGAGTACATCATGAGGCCTGCAGCAGCCATGAGGCAGATAAAGAATATAAATCTTTCAACTTAAAGCCAAAGCCTTGGATGGAGGAGCCCCAAGGGCCTCAGCAGCAGCTCCGGCTCCGTTTAGAGATCATGACCACAATAGAGAAGTGCAAAGGGCAATAAATAAATGTGACATGGAATCCCCTCTGCCACACGGGTCTGCCCTTACTGCTTGTCTGCTCTGGGAGCCAGGAAGACCCCTCAGATCAACAAGAACATGCCCAGACACTCCTCTGAGCTGTCTCACCTTGCACCTGTGGGAAGACCTGTGGCTCTCCACGTTAAACTGTGAGATAAATTGAAGGCATTTTCCTCCCATCTGGTTTCTCTGTTTCTTTGATCATCAAAACCAAACATTCAATAATAGAGATCTCTATTCCCTTTACCAAGGTAGCCTTCTTCAAGTGGTTGCCCTCTCCAGATCCTGATTTGCTCTTTTCTCTTAAGTCAAAGGCTCTTGCACTGTTTTTCCTGTGCTTCCTTCCTGCAGCCCAAAGGAACTGTAGATTGCTCCAGAGGAAAACAGCACACAGGAAAATGAAGAGACTGAGCAAAGTGATATTATTCATAATTAAATTACAGAGCTTCTCTTATTCCCCACAAAGAAAATAGGCTCTTGTGCATTTACTGCAAAAGCAGGAACAAGAAGGCAAATCCTTGGCAGAAATCACCATGTGATTTCCCAGCTCCTAGTGAGATGATCACCTGTCAGCTCAGGAGCTGGGCTGGATCTGTGTGTTTGCAATTCCTACAGCTCACAAAGCTTCACAAAGACCTTCCTGTGTCCACAAAGCACAGTAACAACCAAATGGATTGAAAGTGGCAAAAGCAGTTTCAGGAGTGTCAACAAAATCCTTTTGAAAAAAGGAAAATATTTATTTTTGCCTTTCAAAAAATCTTGCCAAAAAAAAGGAGCTGTCTGACCATGAGGGGATAAATCAGTTTTCAGCAGCCACGGACAGGCAATGAGGACCTGCTGTTGACACAGTTGTGGAGGGAAGATTCACTACCCAGATTTTATTCCTACTGCAGAGGCAGAAACTGGGCGCTGTTTATTATTATTTGTGACAGTGTTTCATGCAGAACAGCAGGTCCTCATTAAGAAAGCCACATTCACCACAAACATTCCCCTCTCATGCAGAGATCAAGACACAGTTTGAGCTCACAGCACAGAAAAATCTACTTTCCCTTTTTCAGGGTGCAAAAGACAATCAGGAGGAATTAAAATACACAGACTACCATAGGCAAACTTTCTTCTTTCCAAATGACATCTTTTTAATTTCAGTAACACAGAAGATCACTGTGCATCTGGGAAAGCTTCCCTACCTAGATTTCGTTCAGGCATTAAATGGAGTGGGGGGACTCAATAAAACATCTTCGAAATCCTCGTTATTTCAAAAGCACAAATATATGAGTGCCTCTTCAGCCAGTGATTCAAAATTACATCATAAAGTTAATTCTGTAATTAAATGCGGACCAAAATTCAGGGCTGTTTATAAGTTGCAGATGCCAGTCACTAAATGCGAGCATATGGGGAAAACCCTGAGTGATAAAAGTGGACTGGATAGGTCCAGTAACCAAATTTTCATAGAATTTTCATATTTAATGGCTAAAAATGTTAGATGACAAGAGGCAGGGTGCAGTCAAGGAGAAGATGGATGGGTTTTGAAATTCTCTATCTAGGAATGAATGTAGGGATTTTCAAGAGAAAAGTAATTAACTGAATACCCTTGTATTTTCGTAGTCATAAACTTACATAACAAAAGTACTGCAGCTCCATCAAACTGTAACTGAGCCATTAACAACTACCTCACATACTCAAGTTAAATGAAAAACAAAAAGGAGACAAGGTTAATGGGCATGTTTTGATTGCAGGAGAGGAAAAAAAAAAAACAAAAAACCCAAGCACCAGAAAAGCAAACCAACAAGAAAAAAAACCCTTTTTTTTTAGGAGGCAGGGGTTTCAACAAAAATTTTGGAGTAATCACATCAAGTTTATTTTTTCTTTTCAGCATCTAGAGATGTGGATCATCTATGAAAACAGTTCAAATCTTTTTCCATTAAAATTTTTCTGCATAAGGCAACAACTAAAAGTGCGAACCTAACACTCACTGTGTACTTAAAGATGAAATCATTTTCAGCTACAAAACATATTTCAAAAAGATGTCTCTGTTTTTAATCAATATTTTCAGTGATCCACATTTTGAAGGAATCACATTGTCAAACAGGAGTCCTCTAAAAGCTAAAATAAAACATTGCTCTTTCCTACATATGCTGGGCAGTCTGTATCAATTTTATTTTTTTTAAAATGTTGCACAATTTTACTAAAAAGCTTGTTTGGACACAGTGCAAATAATGCCATTAGATGAAAACAAAAGGAAGAAGAAAACACATTACACTTCTCCCAAATTCTCATGTCTATAACGAAGTTTCTAGAAACATTGTCTTGGACATGAAGGAAAACCTTTTGTACTGTTGGACATAGCAGCAGCAGCAACACCAGAGTGGAAAACAATCAATACTCCAGAATTGTGCTGTTCTAATAAACAAAAGAACAATATAAGCAAAATTGTTGTGGCCACATCTGATGGTACCAAATGGTTTGAGGAGGGCAGAGATCTGGAGTGGTGGAAAGTTGTTTCCTCATAAAGACAGTGTAATTTAATATGTAGCTCAGCAAATAATGAAGAAAACCAAATCTCTTAAACAGTAATTAACTTGCAATTAACTCAAATTAGTCAAGATTCACACACACAATGGTGAGGGAGTCCATAGTGGATTAGAGTGACAGCAATTGCCATATAAAGTTGAAACTGAGAAGTTCAGAAAGAGGAAGCACAGCTGGAAAGAAGAATTTTTCCATGATGAACATAAGGATTGAAAGCAAAGAATGAATGCTTAGTAGGTTTGAGAAAATGGTTTGACTGATTAAGGAGAGAAAACAATCTGCTGGGAAAGGATGAGGTGTTTAAAGTGTCCAGAAAGTGAGAGAGAGATCAAGAGAATCCATCACAGGTTACAAGAACTTGACATGGACAAACCTATAGGAGAGTCTGTCTGATTAAAAGTGATGGTAGGAAACACCTAAAATGAAGAATTTCTCTCACTGATTAGGAGAACTGCTGAAGACCTGTATGGTATTCCCCTTGGAGACACAGTCCTGACAATCCCCACTGCCCTGGTTTCAAGGGGGGAACAGCACAATTGGATTACAAGGGGTTTGTCAGAAAAGGTCTAAAAGGTGGCATCAACATCCGGGAAAAAACAAGCACCAATATAATTGCTATAATTAGATGATAAGATATTGAGAGAACAAAACACAACTGGAAACCCTCAGAATTACTCAAGAGATTGTTCAATTCAGAGTTGCTGGGAAAGGAAAGACATGTTGTCACTGGACTGAGAGGAATTTCTCCTATTTCCCTACGAAGCTTGGACACCTAAGCAAGATCTACTAAAAGAGAAATATTAAATATATCTCAAATATATGAGGATCACAATACTTACAAATTTCCAGGGAGAGTGAAGAGCTGTGAAGACAAAGCACAGTCGCAGTGACAGATTTAATTTTGCCCCCATATAGTAAACTACTGTGACATGTTTGGCAGACATCCTAAACCCTAAAGAACCACTTTTTGGAGCAGCTAATGAAAAAATTCTGAAGATGAGAAGCAATGCTTGGATCAGCTCAAGACTTAAAATGAAGTTATCCAAGGAAAACCTCTAGAAAAGACATTACTCCACACTCAGATACCAAACCACTTGTATGAGAGGGGAAAAAAGCCAAGAGGAAGCCCAAAAGCAAACCCACAAGAGGTTTAACTTGAAAGGTTAACTTGATTAACTTGAAAAAGAAGAATGATACAAATATGAAAAAGCTAGTTAAAAATAAATTAAAGAGAGTCAGCTAAAATTTTAAAATATTCATATAAATATTTTAAAGCTTTCTTTTTATATAAACTGGCATAGAGAGGCTTTAAAGGCACCACTGTAAAATCTCAGAGTACATGTATAATACCTTTCAAGAATAATTTTAAATGGTTTTCCAAAAAATATCAGTGTACTCAAAGAGCTGGGTAAAAGAGGCTATTAGACATGAAAAGACATCCTTCCAAAAGCAGAAGTTGCACACACCTGAGCAAACTGAAAATAACAAACTGACAAAATTAATGTCAAATCAGAATTGGGGGGAGTAAAACAGACTACCAGAGGATCTCAGGAAGTGACTTGCTAGAGATTAAAAATACCAAGATTTCAAATCCCCATAAGAAGCAGCCAGCCTTTGAGCACAGGATGTATGAGGGACTTAGAAGGAAGGAATGAATCCCACACATCCACATTTCCTACAGAGAGCCTTATTGGTGCTTGGGTCTGAAGAGATTCTCCCTATAGGATGGGTACAAAATACTTCCTCAAACTGACCTGTCTAGGAGCTCATAAAATAAATGGACAAAATGAATAGAAACACAAAATATGCACCCAGTGGTTTCAAGGCATCTCAGATTTAAAATGTGTGATTATTTACTTGTGGTTTGCGGCCTACATTTTAAATTAGAGTGAACACAAGTAGAACAGAAGATACTAAGCACAGTATCAAGAGCCCAGGGACTCTGACTTCTGGAATGGGAATATTGGAAGAAAGTTTAATGATGTTTACCTCATTCATCAATGAATTTTGAAACAGTCAACCTCTGCAGGGAATTTGAGCTCCCCAGGTCTTCCAGTGAAATCAGTGACAAAAGGAGCAGTCCATAAACACAGTGCACAGCTCTTCCCCCAACCCAAAACTCATGGCATAATCCTTCATTGAAAACTGTCATGGAACAGGAAGAAAAGTTCTCTCATAGGTTAATAACTGGTAAAAAGAGAGAAAATTAAGGCTAGGAAATGCCTTTATGTGTATGCTGTTACCTGCACAGATTTTCAGACAGGCTTTATAAAAGCAAACCCAAAGTGAAGTGTTCCTTGTTATCAATTTCACTCTGACACTGGTATTTGAAGGCAATCCTTACAGAAGCAACCTACATGCTGACACTTGGCTCCAGGAAAGCAGCTGTTTACCTCCTAATCTGTCATTAGTTCTCTTCCACAAGACAATAAAAACTCAGCCCAAAAGAAAAACAAAGTAAAAACAGCATAAACAATTTCCCTCTGCACTTCTACTGAATGGACGAGTCAAATCTGTTTGTTTTTAAGAAGAAATTATGCTAATTTAAACAAGAAAGCTCCAGTAAGAAATAAATTGTTGCACATCTTACTCAGAAACATCACATAACAAGGTCATTGCGGCTGAGGCAATTATTTTGGCAAATTGTTGCGGAGGGATAAGAGCTAATAACACAAGTTACAACTGGTGAATTGCACATGTGTGCGTCAACACTCAACGGGGAAAGAAATTTATTTCTGTAAATTAGCAATAGGATAAACAAGGCTGTTTCCTATATAGACATGAGCACTGCCAGCATGATGACACATTGCAGTTTGAGCAATAGGTTTTCCTTTGCCTTGTTATATGAATTAAACCCAGCAGCAACAGCAGAGCAGCCCCTCAGAGGATGGGACTCAGAAAATCCCCTCACCACAGAGAGGGGATACAAATCTACTAAGAAAAAAAAAATCTATTTTTATTCACACATAATTGTGCCAGCTTTGCAAAGGACAATGGTTAGTTTCTAAGAGCAAGTACAGCTTTTTTGTCTGTGGCTCTCTGGATCTAAAGCCAGAAAGCTGGAGATCAGCATCAAGCAGTGCTGCCACCCTGGAGATGTCCCAGCCCTACACATTTCTTAGGACTAAATGATCCTCAGTGTTGTGATTTCTTGTCGGGTTACTTTCATTTAGGGGGGAAAAAAGAAATAAATAAATTCTAGGAGTTCTGTTGGGTTTTGTTGTTGGTTTGTCAGAATTTTTTGGGGGAGAAACAGAGGCTTTAGCAAGCATTAGCAGCAGGAGGACTGGAGAATGATCAAGTAAATACAGCTTTTCTCCCAGGAGGGAGTCAGCCAGTGGCCAGCTCATTTCTCTGAGCCCTCTGTACACAAACCCCTGAACACAGCCTGGGAACACAGCCCTGGCCAACAGACCAAACAGCCCCATTTCACCAGCCTGAGCTATAATAAAAAGTTTGAGATGATGATTGCACCATAACAGTGTCCTGCAGGTATCCTGAAGCAGACAGCATGCCAGGCCTGCTCCCAGGAGAGCTGTGTGGCAGGGAGAGAAATGCACCACGTAAGCTCAATCAGCTGGGAAAAAGGGAGGGAGCTGAAAGTGCTTTGGCCACTGCAAATAACAAAAAAAACCTCCTCCATCTAAGGACTCTGGGAAAGGAATACCAAGTTTTAAAGGAGAAAACAGTAAGAAGTAAAATGCTTGATCCACAGCTCAAGGGCACATTGGAAATGGTTCTTCTGCCTCGTGCAGACATAAAATTGCTGGAAGGATGTTCTCATAAACAAAGTGCTGGAGGCCATGCCACCTTCCAGCTCCTCCTGTTTCTCTCTACATCTAAGGGAGGCAAGTACATCTCATAAAACAGGAGATGCACACTTTTCAGGAATATCCCAGAGGCAAAAAAGAAAGAAGAGTGAAACAGTAACAGCTTTCAAAGCTGGTGATACAGCCTCTTCTATTTAGGTTAAAAATCCTCTAGGGCCTGTTCCTACTTCTGATTTCCACGTACTTGCTGGATTCTCCACAGCTTCATTATTCAAAGAAAATAGCTGGATTTTACTAAGGTTGGCCATTGGGGGCAAAATTCAGCAGCAGCAGAAAGTCAGATGAAGGTATTTGCACCTCCTAAGTCCCAGTCTCACTCTCTGAGGCACCACTTAGGTACCTATTAAACCCTCTGGGCTCAAACAGGATTTAAATTAGGGAACAGAGACTTAATATTTTTCCCTCCTATTCTTTTATGCCCTGCAAAGTGTTTTACATAACAATTTATTCATGTTAACGTTTTTCTAGCTGATCATTGCAAACATTTTCACACTTTGTCTTAAAAGGGTCTAAGTGCAGCCTGCTAGTGTTTTAAACAAACCTTGATGCTTCCATTGCCATATATCAGCAGAAGAAAGGGAATGAAAGGGAAGGAGGAAAATAACAGGACAACCTCATAAAAGAACTCACTCAAGATTTATGAGTAAGGTGGAAAACTGATAAAAAGGCTAAAGATCTCTACAAAAAATACAACTCTCTTGTCTTACCACCAATATGATTATGCAGCTTAATAGTAGTGCCTGAATATACCTCCCCTGCTGAAATAAATACTGAGATGTGCTCCTCGTCCACACCAACATAGAACTTAGAGAATAACTTTTAAAAGGTCAGTTTCATCCATTAATTTATTCACACAATTGTCTGAGATTTAGCTGACAAAAGAAGCCGAGAAGACCCTGATGCTTTTTTAATATCTGTATGAGATGGCTCTCAGACAGATTTAGTGCTTGATTTAAAGTAAACTGATGGCTAAGTTACACATTTAGATAGAGACACTGGGGTAAGGTCAAACCACTATCATTAACATCCCAAGGAGGAAGGCTGATAATTACTAATGCTTAAAAGCACCAGCAGTCTTACTGATTGCATGGATTTTCTCAGACTTTTGTTCAGCCAGTTTCTCAAGTAAAAAATAGCATTGAAAGACTTTTAGCTCATACAATGTAAGCCTCACTCATTAGTAATCCTTGGAGCTTGACTTCATTTGAGCCTCTTCTGGGTCTGGATAGCAATTAGTATTGCCCTCCAGGTAAGGGAGTGTAGATTTATCCCCCAGAGGTGGTTTAACTTCCTCAACCTACTTTAAAATTAGATTTACTCGGTTACAAATCGTAAGTGTTAAATGAGTAAAACTATTAAACCAGGAATACTGCTGGGCTAAAGCATTTAATGGTTTACCACAGTATTACCATTTTATGGTCTATTAAAAAAAAACAATTGTAAGAATATCAGCAGTATGAAGAATCAAGTAATTTATATACAAGTTTGATAAAGTACTATACATTTGAGCAAAAAGTGAGCTCATTTTCTTACACTTCAAGAAAATTAGAGAAAAGGAGGTTTTAAAAGAAAAGGTTCCTTTAAAGCTGAAGCACATTTATTTTAAATTAAATTTCTGAAACTATAAGTGTCATTTATCTTATTGTCAAGATTTTGTTTGTTTCATGCAGCTTGTTCCACCCAAATGGAGATGGTTTAAACCAATACCACAAAACAAACCAGTGCAAATAAAATATTAAAAATATTACTCAAATCTAATTCATTTAGGTGTTGCTCATCTCTCCTCTTTTCCTCCCCTAGTTCATGCTGGCACAAAGGTCATCACTACATAAAATTGCCCTGCAGCATTCTGAGTCCCTGCACAGCTGAAACCTGGAAACAACAAAATCCTTGGTGCAATGGCTTCCAAGAAATTTAGAGTCCAAGAAATCATACAGGAAGCCAGTACCAAAACTTTGCACAAGTGAATTCAAGATATGTTTTATTTAGTCTGTTTATCACTTGTTCTTTAGACTAAGCTTTCAGTCAAGCCAGGGTTTTTGTACATTTTCTTGAAAATACCCCCAAGAAACAAAAAACCCTTGTGACAAGAGGCTATCAAACAAATTCCTTTTTTACTGGTCTTGCAACAGAGTTTTGCAACTCCAAAGATAAATGCTTGTTTTGCTAATGAAGTTTGAGAAACTGCTTCAAAGAAGTTGTATTATTTGGTTAGTTTGCCACAACAAAATCTAAGTGCACCAGCAAAATCACAGCAAAGTGTAAGTGCACCACAGCTCTCTAAAATCTCAAAGGTAACAGAGGTGTTCAGGAAGACAAAAAAAGATGTTAATATGAATAGTAACACCAAAAGCTAAACAAAGGAGATAGCTGCATATAAACCCACCTCTTCTTTGTCATGATCCTCTGCTCAAACAAATATGAAAGTATTTACTTATCAACACAGAAACATGAACTGGAAAAATCTGATTTCTACAAAGTAACAGCATAACCCAAGGGGCTCTGGAAGGTCACACTGTGCTCAAATATGCAGGCAGGTACCCATGGAAATACTGAGGCACAAACCACCACCAGCTATGGGGTTTTTTCCCTTTTTTTTTTTTTTTAACTAAGAGTACAGGGGTGAAGGTCTCCATAACATCAAAGAACTTCCTAATAGAGATCATCAGCTACCTGGATCACTGCTGGCAACAAAATCACTAAGAACAGAACAGAGGCATTGACCTGTGGTCAGACATTATCACTTACATAGTAAGAAAAAAACATCATTACAGTGATTTAAAGGTAATTCTGTAGCTCTTATAAATACTTTCTACTTTCCTATTTTTAATTGGGTGCATTAAATATCTTGATAATACTTTCTCAAAGACCAATTCCATGGTAGACAGCACTCCAGTTTGAAGGGCTGCTCCATGCAATGCTAACCCATGAAGGGTGATGAGCCTTCCCACACCCATCAGCCAGCTCAACACCCACCCACACCTTGGGTCCCCTTGCAGCACACCAAGAATTTGCACAATATCTGAGCAGTACCTGAGCAACACCAACTCAGCAAAAAGAATAAATCCCAGCTGGGAGAGAGGGATCCAGGGCTACCTAAGTGCTCTCACAGGGCTGGATGGCAGGAGCCAGGAGGCTGCTAGAGGTAATCAGTCCAACTGCACCCCCAGCATCACTGACAATTTGGGGAGTCATCTCTCTGTCAGAAATTTGGAATCCTTACCTGCAAGATTTTCACCGTATCTTGCAAAGTGAGAGGAACACCACAGAATGGGTTTTGGCAGATTTAAAGAGTGTATCTGCAGAGATAGCAGAGCTCCCAAAATTTTTCTGCCTTACTTTTTGAATGAAGTATTTTTTTACCCATTTTCCTCATCCTCTAACTCAATGTTTCTCAACTGCACCTTTACTATGACTGGATTTTAAAAGAGAAAGAAGTTATAAAGCATATAAAATAAGTTATTTACTTTCCAAACTGCAAACCATATAATTAATTTTACTGCAATCTTGAGGAGGAAAATCAGATTGATAATAATTCTTACCATACTCTCAAAGAATAACCACTAGTCAGTGCCTGAAAATGATGACAAGTTTTGCCAGGTTAACATCTTGTGTATTCACCTGCCTTTTTACACTGACTTTTCATTCTCATAGTTCTCCCAAATGACAATTCTGCAGGAGTCTGATGGGACTTCTCCTTTACCTGGTTCTGAAAACACACAGAGCCCAGTACACAAATTTGATTGATGACTACGTGAGAACCCATCAGTACTTATAGACTCCGTAAAAATGTGTGGATTTTCAGACTGCTTGCTGGACAATATTGGAGAGGGACTTTGAGCACTGGTAAAGAAATATGAGTTAACAGTAATCTTTTGGCAAATCTAATCACCACTGGTTTTAAAAGCATGGTCTTAACTGGGCCATCTGGTTTCCTCCAATATCACCTGTGGGATTTTAGTTTTTCCTGTCTCTCCCAAAGGCATGACAAGCATTTATCACAGTGATGTATTTCTCTGAGACTTCTCTGCTGTTCATTTTTAAATTTCTTAGAGGATTTATTGGCATCATATTTTCTATTTCATTTGTGGCAGTCAAGCAAAAACAAACAATGCCTTACACTGCAAAAGCAAAAAGTGCCTCTCAGACAGCTGCAGCTCAAAAACACATTGCAAAATTCCCAGAGTCACAAAACAAAGGCCTTGGTATGTCTCAGTGTTTGTATGTGTGTGTAGCTGACACTCGGAAACTTAAATCATGGCAAGTTCATAGCCCATGGATAGGAGCTACTCCTGTCTAGACACACCAACTGACCTTCAAAATCACATGGATGATGCTGCTTCAGCACCATCAGCAAGGGGAGTTTTCAGGCACTTCTCTATACTTTGCTTTGTGGTTTTAAGACAAGTGTTTGATGTCATTTGAAGATAGATTTTTGTGGTGTAATACAGATAAGGGTTAGGCTGAGCTTCTGTTCTCTCACAAAGGAAATCCTTCAGACACTTCCATAAAACGGCAGGAAGGACACCTACTGTCCTTATATATTCATATCATAATGGCTTTGCTTCTTTCTCAATTTTTTCTCCTAGCAAAGCATATCAGATAAGATCAGTATCATCATCAATACCATCACAGGGAAGCTGCTGGCAGCACACCAACTGTTAATTAACCCCAGCACTGTCATACCTGATTACTTTGAAAAGTACTTTAGAACGGTTGAATTAAAATAAGATAAATAAGGATAAAACATTTAGCTGATATTGAAAAGACTGCTATCTCCACTCCAGGCATGAATTGCACTCTTCCTACCAGGGAGGAGTGAATTGATTTAGAGACAGCTCAGAATTTAGACCTCCACTTCACACCAAGCTTAAGATAAACCTCCTCCTGAGAGCCTGATAAAACCAAAGGTACGTGTGGAGGGGATAAAACTGTAGTACAGTAAGACCCAAATACATGGGAGGCTGCACATGACTAAAAAGATTTGTGTTTTTTCCTGTAGCAGCACCTACATTGTGTGCAGCAGATAAAGAGAAAGGACAGAGCAAATCCCCACCCTGCTCAGGTGAATGGCAAGAAACAGAATCAGATGGATACAAAATCATGCCTTGGCTTCACCTCAACCTAATTGCATCTTGGTAGCATAAGGCAGAACATATGCAGGACTGAGTAATAACTCATCTTTTTCCTTGTAGTCATTTTTAGGATGGTATTTGCCATTGAAATCAGTGGAGCAGAATCAGCACAGAGCAATGCCTCTACTGCACACATGTCCATCACTCCAGTGTTATATAGCAGATTCAGATCTCGGCAATCAAGTGACTTTTCTGCCCCACTGAAAATGCAGGATTCTAGATTCTACTAATAAGCAAACAAATTAGATAGTCAAAGCTCAGTGTGCACTCACCTAAAAGACTTCTATTAAAAGATTTTCACTCTATATAAAAGTATTGGTCATAGAAAAAAGAGGATTTGAAAGTATTTTTTTTTTCCAAAAGTGGGGAGAAAAACAAATTCTTTCACTTTCTTTGTGTAAAGCAAAAAAGGAAGCTTGAATGTCTCTGAGTGGTGAGAAGGCTGAAACCATCAGCACAGCACAGCCTAAGCCATGGTACAAATTCTTGGTTAAGATGATGGAAGTCCATATCCCAAGAGCCTTGCTCAAATATGGGACTCATGTGCCCCAGCCCTAGTGTGCCAAAACCTGGGCAGGAAAATCCATCAAGAGAACTGACAAGAATTCAGAGAGCTTTCCTGACCCTCACAAACATTCAAATTTTGAGTGATAGTGTTTTTTAATTAAGAAATATTAATCAAAAATTTTAGAAATAGCTCTGCCCTCTAATCTTTATTTCAGTCAGAGGTATATTTTAATATAGGATGCTCTGCATGCAGATAACTCATACAACGCTCCTTGAATTTCTTTCCACTACAAGATTTCCTGCCCTTGAATTTCATTTTCTGGTCTACTGTTCTTCAACTATGGACAGAAAAAATATCACTGACTGATTTGTTTCTATTTTTTCCATATACTCAAAATCTAATAGTCTTGTTATATGGCAGTCAGGTTTTTGTATGTATCATTTCTTTCATGAGCTCTTGTATTCTATGTTTTCTTTAGTTCTTTTTTTCCCCCTGAGAATATGAGGTACAGCATGAAACAGCAGCTAGATCCAGCAGTGGATCATCATTGTAAAATAGTACTTGGAAGACTTCAAATTTTGCTGTCTTCCTATTTTACTTTCTAAATAACATCTCTTAGCAGACCATCATTCTTCTTTGGCATTAAAAAATTTCCCGCTGTGAAAAAAAGCACAAAGGAAATAGAGATGTCTAAAGCATTCCCTAATCACTGAATCACCTCGAAATTCAAGGAGAGAATTTGCTTAAATAAGAATTGATCAAATATTCCAGAGATCATTAGATCCATTCTAGACAAGTCAAAATTTTCTGTGACACTGGAGAGCAAAGGGATACCTCCCACGCTTGCCCTTCATCTCTTGTTTGCCTGTAATTCCCATCCTCTGAGTAACAAACACATTGCCTTGGTTTGCATTCTTTTTGCTTAGAAGCACAAGAGACAGTGAAGAATTATTTCAGAAAAACAAAGAATATGTCTCTGAGACCTTGTTCTGACAGCAATCTCCACTGCTACCACAATATTGTGTGTCAGAAAATGTGCCCTTACTCCTGCCAAGGCAGGAACCTCACAAAGTAGCTTCACAGGACTTTGCAGCAGGACAAAATTTGCTGAGAAAATGGTTAACCCAGGAGGGGGGAAATAGGTGCAGAGGAGAAGAGAGGCTTCAGAGACAGTAACTAACCTGATATATGAACTGCATTTCTCATACCTCTGAGGCCTAATGGGAAAACCAGCTTTAAACAGCTGGGAATAAGTGAATCCTGACAAAAGTGAAAAGGAAGCCAAATCAGATGGTTTCCCAAACAAAGCTTGACAAGGATCCTCTAACAAGCTGAAGAACCCAAGGACCACAAACTTCACAGCAGCATTGAGGATGAAAAAGGCTGGTGCACAACTGAGCATGGAATGACTCCACTGAATAAAAAAACCCTTCACAGGATTTATCTAGGAAACAATGTCTCAAAATAAAAGGAGCAAAGGAGAAGCAGTATTCAATATCGGTTATGGTATTAACAGATCTCTTATAATCACAATTATCTATTCAAATACAAAGAAAGACAAACATTATGCCAAAAAACCCAGAGATATACAAAACACTGATGACTATATTTCACAAAGGGTAAAGAGCCCATGTATTCTGTTTTCAATGGAATATTTCAAGTTTCCAATGATGTTTTGCTGTCCTGAACTTGTTTTCTGAACAGCAACACACATAGTAATGTTTAAGGTTTCCATTTTATCAATAGAACAATCTCATTATGTAGCAATTACCAAGTGTTCATAATCCCTGCAGGCTCTAGCAAATCTCTGTATCTTTCAAGAGACAGAGTGACTTAAGACCTAAAACACAGATTGAGGATGGCAAGTATTATTTGGATTGAAAGACAAGCTGAGTGCATGCTACCTAAAATTTATGCCTTTCTCAAAAAAAGAAATTATAAACATGTGTTGTGTGGTAAGGGAGTTTAAGACATGAGTTTACTCTGGGAAAATACTGAGTAACACCCCTGTTTAAAGTCTGAGAACAATGCCAGACATGGGCACATTATTCTTAAAATTGGCTTTTAAAGGATTACCAGACTTTATTGCAAAACAAAGTTTCATCACAAGACGTGTCTCCCCTTCACGTTGCCATCATGGTCACCTTCAGTCTGGGTTTCTTTCACTGAACAGCCTGCTTTGAAAGCCAATTAAATTGCTTTCAATTCAGCTGAGAAAAAAGAAAGTGGTCGTTCCTTCAAATGGCCTATTTGGAAAAACTTGAGGATTGATCCTTTCTTCCATTGCAGCAGCTCTCCATCAATGCAGCTCTGATAGTGTCAATGTAGCTACACCGGCAAAACAGCAGTTTAACTGAGGAGAGAATCAAACCCTTTACTTGTAACAATTTCTGTCAAGAGACCAGACTAAGTCACTTTAATTGAGTTCCTCTCGCTTTCATTGTGCAGAAACAAAGGAGGAATAAGAAGAGATCAAAGAGCCCTTATTTGGAACTAACATAATTGTGTCCCTTGGAGAGCAGGCGAGCCCGAGATTACTGAAAGGAGATGGACTCTGAATATAGAAACCTGACAACAATGACATTAGAATGTTTAAAGGGGAAAGAAAAGGCATACACAGGGAGATTTATTGTAACTTTTCATCATCTTGCAAAGTAGTGTGGGTCCCACTGTCTCTTTCACTATTATATCTATATCAGATAAATTTCTCTTACAATTCAGCTTGTGAGAATAGGTTTCACCTATTTATTACTTTAAATGACTTGTCTAACAGACTGTGGTAGTCTGCAAAATTTTCATTTTCTAATGATTTTTTAAGAACTGCTTTCTAGCCTTGTAAATTCTGTATTAAACACTTTCCAGACCTGAAGAGAGGGTATGCAAGGGTAAGCTGCCATAAAGTGTCAGTGGTGGAAAGAAAAAAAAACCAAAAAAAAAACCAACAAAAAAACCCAAAAAAAACATTTGGCTCTCTGAAGACTCAGTTAACAAATGTTCTTGCCTTTAACTCCAGCACTTCACCATACAAAGGTGAAAAAAAGTCACAATATAGAAGAATGCATGCTCAGTAATGACTCCTCTGAGCTAATAAAATAATTATGGACACAAATTCAAAACAAACTTCAGATTTAGCACTCAAAACATATAACTGCAATTTCTGAGGGCAACTGAAGAAGTTAAATACCTAAATGCTATTTTGAATAGAACACCATTAAATAATCAGCTTTCAGAAACCAGCCATTTAAAACACCCTTCATAAGACATTCGGAGGATTCAGAGAAAAAAATGGTGTTTGGAAAATTTTGCAAACACTCAACTAACTTGGTTATATAATATCCATGCAGCAGTGCAGTCAATACACACAGATCCCTCCTGTTCTGGCCAAATGCAAGTTTAAAATGAGTTATGTAGGCACATCCAGTGCTGCCATTTAGGAATTTAACCCAAATGTGGCTTGGTAGATTCCCCTGTGCCAGTAATATGGGGAAGCAAAAGTTAACCATTACTAGGATGAGGACTTAAACTGATGAAGAGCAGTGACAGCAAAGTCTGAAGGAAGGAGTGCTCATTAACCAACTGGTCTGATCCAAGCATCCAGGCATCCTGTGCATCCCCCTGGAATACAGAACCCATCATTTCCCTCTTGCCCTGCATCAGAACACACTGAAGGCTGTCTCCTTCCTGCCCTCTCCCCAGAGGCAGCCCAGCACCACCTTATGAATGAGAGTCTAAACTTGTTTCTGCAAAGCTCTTCTCGCTGTGGAGAAATCGAACCAGAGAAACACAAACAAAAAGCTCAAGTGACACAGTGAACAACAGAAACAAAATAGAGTCCATGAGCCATTTATGGCTACAATCAATTACAAACACAGCACAAGCTTTTTCATCAGGTCAGAACTGTCAAAACACACTGAATCTGCCAGTGTAGGCTAAGTGGAGCTACAGAGGGATGATAAAGGATTATCTAGTAGAAGAAAGGACTTTTTAATGTTTTGAAGACTGATAAGGAAACCATTGCTTGGAGCTATAGTAAAACTATTGCTGGCTGACACCCCTTCCAATTGTGCAGCCAGGCTGCCTGGTACCAGTCTTTTAAAGACATGGTTATCACACATTCTAGCTCCTCACCAGGGTTAAATCTCTCAACAACATCAGGGAAATAAACCAACTTTGTGAGAGAGGTAGTTGGGCTCAAATACAAAGAGTGGCTGGCAAAGTAGGAAAAAAAACTAACCAAACAAAAACCAAACAATAAAGAACACACCCAGATGCACACAATAAAGGAAATAAGGCTTCCCAGCAGAGACAGCTACAGACACTTCATCTCTGCAGGAAGAGAACAAGGTGGGGAGTTGCCAGCCCCAAGTCTTATCAGACAGTTTATGTCTTCACCTGAACAACCCAGCCAGGACCACTTTTAACCCAGCCCTCCAGAGGCTGAGGATGCCTCCAACCTGCAGTAAATCCACCTGGTTTGAAGGTAGGTTAAAGGAAGATGTAGCTTAATTTTGACTGGGACCTGTCTCTTTTGCAGGAAGGCTGAAGGCAAAAATCATTGACAATTTCCTTCCCCTGGTTTTATGAGGTACAACAAGAAGCAAAAAGCATCCCAGAATACAGAAAATTTAGGATGTGCTTTCAGGAACACACATGCTGGTAGATAAAGAGGTACTATAAGAGAAATTAGGCTTAATTGCAGGAATCCCTGCACACAGGCAAACACAGCTGATGTGTTTATCTTGGAACAAGACCTGTCCTGAAATGTTCACTGCAGGAGAGTCCTCACTGAGGACAAAAGAAGAGTCAGAGGCAACAGCCCATAACACCTTTTCCCACACTGAAATAAAAAAAAAAAAAATCAGTGCTCGCTCAATAACCTGGCCCTTTGGAAAATAAATACACAAAAAATAAAACAACTTTCAGTTTGCTTTTCTAGCGGTAAAGGTGATTTAATCTGGCTTAGATTTCTTCCCTGCATTAACAGTTAACTCTTGCATCGTGCTGCCAGAGGCTGTCAAACACACACCTGCTATTCCAGAGTGGAATTCTGCACACAAAGGCTGTGCCAAGGCAAGGTGCTCAGCAAACACATGAGACAAAAATAGGCAATGAGGAGGAAGAACTCCCCATTCAAACTTCTGCCTGGCTGGATGATCACTGGTACAAGAACCTTGTTAGGAGGAAGAGAAAGAGCTCTAGAGACTTATTTTCTCAGAAAAAAACAAAACAAAACAAAACAAAACAAAAAAAAAAAAACCACCAAAAAACCAAGCCCACTTAATCAGGATTAAAAGTATAATAATAGCAAAGGACCTTTCAGAGACAATCCTGATGAGATGTGGTGTTTTCTCTCAGAGGCAGGAACAATTCATCTCATTACTTCAATGTGGTCAGTTGTATAAAGGTTTTCCTTCAGACTACTCAGAGAGAGACTTGTCAAAAATTCATAGGGCCAGAAGAAAATACCACAGTACATTTTACACACTTGCAAATGAGTTGACAGACCAAGGAGAGAGGCTTAAGATGGGAATTCATTAAGGAGGATGGTTTCTGACACTGGCATGTGATCACTCACCAATATTTAGGAATACTGTTTTTTCTTAGCTAACATATTGAGATAAAAAATTGTGGATTGAAAGCTTTCCAAGCACATTGTGCTATACCCATATATCCTTCAGCTAGAGAGGATTTGTATTAAGATGTCTGGAAAATAATAATATAAAAATGAAAACTATAAGAGAACAAATTGTCTACCAGATTTCCCTCCTCACCCCTCCCCCAAAGTTACAGAATTGCTTTGCAGTAGCTTTACTGCATTGAATTACCCAATTATCTTCTAAATTATAAAAGGCAAATCTTCACCACCAACTGTTCCTAGGACTGCCAGGATGTGCAGTGTTGCAAAACTGTAGCAAAAATGTAAACAAAAGAGCCCTACTGAACAGGGAGGCAGGCTGTCCACATATGCCAATCCCAACGGCTTCAATCAAAGCAGAGATTGTCTCACAAATAAACTAAGCCAGTGCAACTAATAAACTCCTGCTCTAATTACTGGCTGCAGATGTATCAACTGAAGCAAATGAGACTCAGGCAGCCATTAATTATCTAATGAGGCCAGCAGTATTTCTGATGAGGTGGGGCTGATTAAATATTAAACAGTAGCATATGGTGAGTGCCAAGAACAAAAGATTTGAATCCGACTTTCTCTAGACATATATACGCGTGTATATTTATAAATAAAAAATACAATATTGCATTAAAAAATCCCTCTCCTCTAAGGCAGAAGAGCCATCTCACTCTGAGAGAGGTAATTAAGACAGAAATGGAAGCGCAAAACTCAAAGGGAGTGTAGTGAGATCTGACTTCTGAAGGTGTAACAGATGAAAAGGTTTCACATTAAAGAGATGCCAAAAACATTTAGGCATTGCAGCAGTTATCTCTTTGTTTAACCCTTCTTAGTTATTAAGACCTGCAATTGTTTCCTTTTTCCCCGTCTTTTGCTGGAAAAGTCCCAGGGTTCACTCAAAGAGCAAGAGGAGTATCTAACAAACCCGTCCTTACAGCACAGCTCACAATATTCAACCAAGACAGGGAAAGTATAAGAAAGGGAATGTAATCACTGAAATGCTATCAGGGCCAGCTATACTGAAGGAAAAGTCTAACCTCATTCACACAGATGTCAAGCCCACTGAAGCCAGTTAATCCCATCAGATTTAAGTGGGCCACCTCCAGCCAGCACCCCAGAGAGCTTGACAGGAGACACATGTGGGGCTTTTATCCCCCTCCTGTCAGCTCCTCCACCTTTCACCAGACATCCAGCCATGCAGCAACGCTGGCAACCCAAGAATCACCCCTTTCCAAAGGGCAGGGGATGCAGGACACAGCCTGTCCATCTCCAAGAGGAGAAAGCCACTTTGCTGTACTGTCCAATGCTGCTGGACAGCTTGGCTGCAGCCTTGCTCCTGTGCATCATTAATGTTTCAGTCCCACAACCCTGGGAACTGCCAGATATGTCATGGATTTGCTCTTCCCTTATGCAAAAATGACAATTAAGCCTGATTTGTCTCAAAGTTAAGACACAGGTATTGAGCTGTGCAGTGCAAGTGATCTGTGTGCCCACAGCAGGGAGGGACTTCTGTGACTGGAGCAGAAAATCTGAGCTGGCTGCTGGAGGGCTCTGTCTGGACTCCAAAGGGACCAGAAATTTTCAAGAAACTTAAAAAAAAAACCAAACCTTTAAATCTGCCAGGACAAATTTGCAGAGATAGGGAAAATTGTTCAGATATAAAATAGATTTATGAGAAGGAAAATCAGGTCTAGAACTGGCAAAAGCTGCATGCTCTCAAACTTCAGAGGGCTGCTTTGGGAGACTCTTACTAAGCCAAAGAGCATTTGCTGTTTATATCAAAATATGCTCAGATTGTGGCCACTCATCCCATTTTACATTGTTACAGTGACAATGCAAGTGTCCTAGAGAGATCTAATTTTTTTAGCTGTTGTTTGTATCAATTTATTACAAAATGAGCCTATTTTTATGTCAGGACTTCATAGAGAAACACAAAGAATCAACAAGTCATTATTGATTACCTAGGAACAGATCACATTTTCTGAACACCTTTGCTATTACAAAAGGTTTCTCTAAATATGAAAGAATGGTTCTCTCCCATCTGCCTTTTTTTTTTTATATAATACCCTTCTTTATTATAATCTCCTTAATATCCATCTGCTACCCTTTAGGCTAAAGCTTCTTAAATTCAAATATAGGGCTATTTTTATCACAGAAGAATATGTAAAGCAATAGAAACATTTTAATGGATTTTTGTGCCTGTGGCCCTTTTTAGCTGAATTTCCATAATGAAATCCAGTTACAGACATTGGTGCTGCTACAGTTGGCTGTTCACACAAATAAAGAATGAACATTTTTGTCTTGTAAGCCAACTCAGGAAAATAGAGAGTGCAATAGCAACCTACAGAAAGCACAGGCTTTTTTCCTCTGCTGGTGCTTTAGTAGAACTGTATATAACTGTATTTTTACTCCAATAGGGCATAACATTCAAGATAAAGTCACGACCCTACATTTAGGTTATAAATAAGTTGTATAAAGTAATTTTCATAAGTAGTAACTAACAAAATGAGAATATTTTCTTTTGTGCAGGAGCATTCGAGAACATCAAAATAGCTTCATAAAAACAACTACATGCAAAAACATTCACAATAAACATCCATGTAAGCGGATTCTTTGTATTAATGGTCTGGAAAAATATTTTTCTAAAAATATTTTAAGGGCACCCGTTCTTCTCCACCAAAATATTTTATTATTTTCTTACTGCTGTAAATGAAGCAGAGCAAGAAATAGTTTCTTGTATCATAAACAGTACTAAAATTTAAAATATTTTTCCACTCCTCATCAGGGAGAAGAGTTTCAAAGAGGAGAAACCAAATATCACATCCATATCCTTCAAAGAACAGCGAGAAGCACTTCTGATCTAGGAATTAACCCCATGCTGGCCAGCCCAACTCCAGAGGCCAGGTTGCATTGGGATGCCCATTCCTAATGAGGCAGAACAACCAGCACTCAGACAAAAAAGCCTCAGTAGCCAGAAAATCAGCTTTTATAATTAATATTAATATATTAAATGTAAGTTGGCAAAGTGATTACTGACAGTCTTGACTCTGATCATAACACAGCTCAGCCTCACATCAGTTTGACTGAATTACACTGGTATCTCAACTGCTCAGCCATTATTATTTTTTAATCAGACCCAAAGTATCTTAAAATGGGCACTTAGACACTGAAATGCTGCAGAGATATAACAAATAGCGACATTCACAGGAACATCTGAGGCATTTAGAAGCCTTTCTCACTTCTAAACCCAGGACCTCAGCATTTCTATAATGTTTATCTAGCAATTACTTATCAAGTCTCGTTTCTGTTTCCAGAAGCCTTCACCATTAATTGCCTCAGAGTCTATACAAGGTGTGATGAGCTTCTGCATTTTTATAAATGCCCTTGTGCAGGAAAGGGTTTGAATAACTTGTAATTGTTCTGTGCGTAGGAGCTTGCCTTTTAGCTCCTAGAATACAATGCTTTTCCTATTTCAAGAGTAATATTGTCTGAATTGCTAAATCCAGAAAGGTCTTTTGATTCTGATTTGGAGATGTTTAATTCTAGTGATTCAATTATTCTAAACCCAGTGTCTGCTATGACTGTTTATGGTGACTGTTAAGAAGTACATCACTCTCCTTTGTCTTGTGTGATACAGCTTTGGAAATCAAGATATTTCCTTTGAATCAGCTGTTTAAAGAATTTCTACTGAAGTCTGACTCTGCAGTGTCCTCATTTGTGCAGAACTTGTCTTCTTAGCACAACAGACTGTTTTGCTGTTGCAGTAAATATTCAATCATGTAAAAACAAACACATCTGAGGAAGTAAGTGTGAACTTCCCCTGATGTCCAACAATGACCAGCGCTGCAGACAGGGTGGGCTCAGAGGCAGCAGGAGCCCTGCTGGGCTGGTGTGTGGCTGAGCTGCACCATGATCCAGAGAAAGGCAGTTCATGGCAAACAGGAATGCACTGGGTGGGCACACAGGAACTGAGAAATCACCTGCCCAGCCAAGGTTTTCAGAGCAATCAGAGCTCTATAATCCATATTTGATATTTATGGGGTTAACACTCTTCAAATTGATACACAAAAACATTGCTGGCTGCTACCCATGACCTCAGATCTGCTTCTCACTCCTCAAAACATGCCCAGGTGACATTTGGGCTGCTAGAGGGTGGGGACAGGAGCGCCCCAGCCCCTCTCCAGAAGTTCTTGGCTGCCCAGGTTTGGGGCTGTACCTGGGCCCTGGAGGGACACTCCTGGTGCTGCCCAGCACCTGCCACACTCAGACCAGCCTTCCCCTCATGGAGCCCTCAAAAGGACTGGGATGAAGGTGCCCCCAAAGCTGCTCTGTCATTCCCCTCTTTAGCTGGACAGGGGAGAGAAAACATCACAATGGAAAGTTCATGGGTTGAGACCAGATGAGGCAGTGATCACTCCTCACCCTCTTGTCCTGCTCCAGCACAGGGACCCTCCCAGGAGGTGCAGTCCCTCAGAACAAGCTCTGTCACAAACCCTGCCAGGACCTGCTCCAGCCTGGGCTCCTCTCTCTGTGGGTGCTGCCAGGACCCTGCTCCAGCCTGGGCTCCTCTCTCTGTGGGTGCTGCCAGGACCCTGCTCCAGCAGGGGCTCCTCTCTCTGTGAGTGCTGCCAGGACCTGCTCCAGCAGGGGCTCCTCTCTCTGTGGGTGCTGCCAGGACCCTGCTCCAGCAGGGGCTCCTCTCTCTGTGGGTGCTGCCAGGACCTGCTCCAGCAGGGGCTGCCCAGGAGATCCCAGCCCCTCTGGCCATGCAGCCTCTCCAGTGTGGGGTCCTCCACAGCTCCAGGTGGATCTCTGCATCCCAGAGCTCCTCCCTGGGCACGGCCAGGGAATCTCAGCTCTGCCCCCGAGCCCCTCCTGCCCTGCCCTGGGCTCTGCAGAGCTGCTCCTTCACAGCTCCCACTCCTCTCTCAGGCTGCAATTTGTCCTTGCACAGCTGCTCTTCCCCCATCCCCAATCTGCCATCCCAGAGGTGCTGCCCTGCCCTGCCTTGGCCAGTGGTGCCTCTGTCCTGGACATGCTGGCCTTGGCTCTGCTGGACATGGGGCAGCTTCTCACACAAACCACCCCGGCACCAAAACCTTGCCACACAAAACTAATTCAGCCTCCAAAGTGTTTTCTGTGTTCCTCTGTGGAAAAAGAGATGTATTTTCAGAGGGACTCAGCTCCTGCAGGATCCTAAATTGGCTCATTTAATCTACATGGGTACTTGAATCCTCACTTAAGACATTAGCTAATTAAGCCACATTAAACCACACAGGCAAAAAGGAGGCTATGTTCAGATAAATTTAAGGCTCTGATTTTCTGATTTAAAACTGCAAAGCAAAGTCTTGCAGAGAGCCCAGCCTGGTGCTCCCTCATTAACTCAGCATATTGTGACATTTATAGTTCTTGCTCAGGACCTGGAAACCAAGAAAAATAGCAGTTTGAAGCAGTGAAACAAAACTACAATGCTGCAGAAAAAGAAAGTTTTTGTCTATTCCATGAGCTTGCACAAGAAAGCTTTACCTTCTGGGCCCTCAGAAACCTCTCATGCCCATGCAAATATTCTCAAGTTTACAAGGAGAACTTTTGTGCTGCCATTTGAAAAATCTCCTTTCCACAGATGTCTCAGTAATTCTGTCTGTAAGCAGAACTCATCACTAAGTTAAATAACCACATCCAAAGAGAGGGTAAAGCAAGGAAAATTAGGTTTTCATGAAAAAAAAAAAATCATACACTACAAAAAAATTATTTAAAATGTTTAACTAAATTCAACTTAATGAACAAATACTGTCAAAGAAAGGAAGGCTATATTCAAATAGTCAAAGAGCAAGAAGAACAAAACCAAAAATAATAATTATTTGGCTACAGTCCATGTGTAAGTTAACCCACACTAAATATCAGAGGGCCTTCCCTCCTCTCCCCACCTCTCCCAGAAGCTCCCTGAGCTGGCCTGAGGCATCCTTCTGCAGCTCAAGTGCATCCTTCCTTACATAAGTGTTTGAAATTTAGGAAATGGAAAGGGGCTGAAGCTGAGGTTTCTGAATTTTGGAGGTTTTCTGTTCCTTGCTTTGTTTTGTTTGTTGTTCTTAATAAAAATAACTGAAACATTATTTTGCAAGGAAATAAACAAAACCTGAAATGCTGTGTAGGCATTGCTTTCCTTCCTACATTTTCATTTCTGAGACTTTCACAAATGCTATGCTATCAGGATTTTGCAGAATATTTCAACCTAGGAAACAATGGGTATTCAACTCAAACATCTCAGGCAGGGAAAGATGTAAACTCCTTCTGTCTTCCAGACTGATACCTTAAACACAAATCCCTCCAGTGCTTACCTGCAGACTACTTCAATAAATCTGCAGGAAACAAAACCAGCCCCCAAAATTCCCCAAACAAACTAAAAAAAAAAAAAAAAAGCTAAAGCAAAAAGAACAAGTAAAAGTCTCTCAATTTACAGATTCATTATATCACTTTCTTTTGCCATGCCTGTCATTTAGAATTAATCAAACTATTTTTGTTAAGCATATAAAGAAAAGACAGCACAGACGCCTTTTGTTATCTGTATAAAGAATTAGGGTGATAACAGATTTAGCGAGGGAAATTTTTCAAAGGAATTTAGGAGCACAGTTTCCTCTGAAAACAAATCACATGCTTTCCAGATCCAGCATAAAGAAATACAATAGCATAAAGAAATACAATAATCCAAGTATATATTGTACTTTTCCTATGGGTGCAGGTAACACTTTGAAAACCTTAAGCCCGTGCTTTCTGTTACATGAGAAGGAGAAATTGTGAGAGTTTTAGTGATGTGTACATGACTACACAAGTGCAGATGCAAGAGAAATCAGTTTCAAACTGATTTCTGATCCTTAGAAATGTATTTGTTCTAAAGGCACTTTAACTCTGCATCCTTTGTATAAATGTGTTATCACTGTTACTTTAATTTAGGATTTTGTTCAGTGTCTTCAAAAGAACCTCCCTGAGATTTGGCAGGCAGTTTTTTTAATTGATTGTGCTGGAAAAAAGCAATCTCCAAATTAACTTGAAACACAATAATGCAAATATTATTTCAAGAAATAATCAGCTACCTATACTTGAAATCAAATTCAGCAATCTCTTTTATGCCCATTAACAAAGTAACTAAGTTTTGTATGTAAAAACAAAGATGGTAAAATGTTGATCTGTTTGCTGTCTTCAATTGCCCTGACTGGTAGCTTGATTGGTTCTGAGGAAGTAATTAGAGGGAAATTAAAACAGATTTCTGTTTCTGCTTATTTTTGTTTAGTGTTAAATTCCATAACATTCAGAAAACTGCTTTAGTACATTGCACTAGGCTAGATAATAGATAAAGGATAAAGGAAAATTATTTTACATCTAACTTTGAAGCTGGGTGTCTTTTTTTTTATCATTATTTTGCTTTTTTCCCCCTACACATTTATAAAAGAAAAGAAAGGAAGCCTTCTGGGGACTTACCCATTCCCTTTATGGCTTAGTAGCTAGGGCTCCTAGGCAGCTTTTGAAAAAGTATTAAAATAGTCTGTTACCCATTTCTGCTCATGAAGAAGAAAATGGAATAAAGTCAGGATGTGCATCTTTTTGATACTTACTACAAGCTGTTACACACTACTTTTCTGTTAATCTATTTCCTTGTGATCCTTCCATTTTTATTGTTCCACACTATGGAGTTTTTAATTTTAAATACCCGTGTACACTTATAGTCTTAGATGCATTAAGTTTTTGCTAGAGTTTCATTTTCAGCAATATATGGCATTGTATTTAATCATCATTTAATAACAAAAATAATGTATGAAAGATGGTTAAAGCAGAAATCCAACCCAGAACCTCTGACACTTAATCCAATGCCCTGTTCATCAGAACTGCTAAAAAAAATACATCAAATTTAAAGGCAGAACTCACTGAGAAGTATTAGAAACAAAAATGTTGTATTTTATGTACAATGTTGGTGATTTGAGTTTGCTATTAGAAGGAAAGAAGCAGTGGTTGTAGCATCATGCAGATTGACACACATTTAAATAAATATATATATAGACACACACTTGGAAGAATACCAGTTCTTCACCTGGCTTTGTATTTATGTTGGGTATGTATTTAATAATTAATTTGCTAACTACAGGATGTTAATGGCCTCCCCAAATCTGGGGCAGATTACCTTAAAAGGAAAGCAGTCTTTTTTATTTTTAGTTCAGTTTGACTTGAGCATCAAGGTAACTGTGTAAAAAGTACTCAGCTCTTGCTCTTATTTTGCACCTTTCCAGGCTCATTGGTCTAAGATGACATTAAATATAATGAAAAGGTCTAGAAAGTTCTGACTCTATTTAATTCATCCATCTATAACATGGAATCATTTAGCAAAAGGTTGAAAAGTCAAGTATCAAATCTACAGAGCAATGTCAGTTAAATCTAGAGCAAATGTCTTTTCCCCTCAGCTGTCCCTCAACCTCTGTCTCCCTTCTCACACCCACTCTTTATTGGAGGCATCTCATAGTGATAAACACGTGTTACATGTCAGAAATACAGACATTTCTTCCATTATTTCCTGTGAGATTAATATTTAATTTAAATTGAGTGACTTTCAAAGGCAATGAAGACCTCAGTAACTCTGCAGTCCAGTAGGAGTTGGATCCCAACTCTCCCAAGCAACATGGAAAATCCTGCCACTTTTCCTTCCCTTTTCCTGTCCTGAACAACTTCTACAAGGAAAGACAAACAAGTGAAATCGAGAGTAGGGATTAGGTGATGTTCCTGAGGAAGGAAGGAGTCCAAGTGAAGCAATCTGGGTGTGAAAGGGACCTGTGACAAGATGTTTGGTGCCTAAGGGACCTGTGACGAGATGTTTGGTGTATAAGGGACCTGTGACGAGATGTTTGGTGCCTAAGGGACCTGTGACAAGATGTTTGGTGCCTAAGGGACCTGTGACGAGGTGTTTGGTGTGTAAGGGATCTGTGACGAGGTGTTTGGTGTGTAAGGGATCTGTGACGAGGTGTTTGGTGTCTAAGGGACCTGTGACGAGATGTTTGGTGCCTAAGGGACCTGTGACGAGATGTTTGGTGCCTAAAGGGCCTGTGACGAGATGTTTGGTGCGTAAGGGATCTGTGACGAGGTGTTTGGTGTGTAAGGGACCTGTGATGAGATGTTTGGTGTGTAAGGGACCTGTGATGAGATGTTTGGTGTGTAAGGGACCTGTGACGAGATGTTTGGTGTGTAAGGGACCTGTGACGAGATGTTTGGTGTGTAAGGGACCTGTGATGAGATGTTTGGTGTGTAAGGGACCTGTGACGAGATGTTTGGTGTGTAAGGGATCTGTGATGAGATGTTTGCACAGCTCAAGAGACGCGTGGCCCTGTTTACAAACGCTCAGTATCGCTCCAGGGAAATGAGCTGCCTCTGCAGGATCTTTTTTTCTGGTGAGTCAGCAGCTCCTCATTGCTTAAATGATGCTCTTGTTCTCAGAGTACTCTTGGATGCCTCCTGAACATTTTTTTCCCAATGGGTGGTAATGCCTTGTGGGATGCAAGATGCAATTCATCTGGCAGTCATGGATGGGATGCATTGCTAAAGGGGACATAATGACAACTTCCGAGCTGCAGAAAACACTCATCTCTAAAGCATTTCTTGCACCTATTTGCTGGTTTCCCATACCTTTAGTATTAAATTGAGGTCTTAAACCAGACTGATTTTCTAGAGAATCTTCGGCAAACCAGTTTTAATGATATTGAACTTTCTGAGGTTTATTAAGTTACACAGTAATTAAAAAATTAACTGAAAACTCTGCTTCAGGCCAAGAACAAAACACCTTTTGCTGATACAGATCTCGGGGGAAAACACAGAAAAAGCCTTCAGATAAAGGTGATTATATTCTACTTTTTCACCTTTGACTCAGCACCCTTTCCGAAAAGCTGGAAAACCAAGTTTGCCCAGGAAGGCAAGCTGGACTGCTCAAACAACTTCATACTTTGAGCTTGGGCAAGATAATTCATGTTTAGGTGCAGGATAGACATAATCAAGTACAACCTGCAGCAGTATCCATTTTCCAGCACTGTTTTCCAGCAGCGGTGTCTAAACTGAAATTTGACAAATTAGCCACTATAATTATTGCACAAATTATTCCACTGTGAGAATTGCAAGTAAACGTAGAAAGAGAATTATCCAGTTCTCATTTGGAATTCAGCCATTGTTAAACAAACTGTGGGTAGTTCATCATCTGAGCAGAAGCTGATTCATATCCATTCAGCATAACTTTGTTTCAGTTATCTCTTACTTGGAAATATGATTTTTTACAATAGTTGTTTACCTCTATGCCTAGCAAATTCCTCCTAAATAAGTCATAACTATTGATTTCTAACATTTCAGTCATGTAAATCATGTCACCTATTTCAGCAACAGACTTTAAGTCTCTATGAACCAGCCTTCTAATAATGGGATACAAGGTATACAATAATTTAATTTCTGTAAGCCCTGCCTTTTTGTTATTATTATCAATGATTTTACTCAAATTTTACTCAAATAAGTATTAATTTTCTGTCACTTTTCCCCTTCTGTAGCTAGTTTTCACTAGTCTCCTTTATTGATCTATATGCTATCTGAACAATAGCTTTTTTTTTCCCTAGAAGACCAGCATCAACCCTCAAAACCAGCAGCATGTACAACACACAGATATTTTACATTCACAACTTGTCACATTTCATTTTGTTACCTTAAAGACAAGACACTTAAAAACATTCCTTGGATTTCTTATTCTGTCCAGCATTTACTTTCATTCCTCCAAGTTACCCCACACTGCTAACAAGCACATCCCTTACCCTCTCCTCGGGGCTGAGTGCAGCCCCAGCCTTGGTTTGAGTAGGCAGTGGGCAATTCTATGGCTTAGGAACAGTTAGAAAAGGTTCTTCCCATCCTCAATATCACAATATTTCAAATAAAGACCCCCCTTGCATAGATCAACACATCCAATTTTTCCTGGTGGGCCTGAACAGCTGCACACATCTGTCCTGAGCATTTCTCCAGTTCCACCCCATGGAGAAGCCTCGTGTCACCTCCGTGCCCAGACACTGATATTGGTGCAAACTTCAAACGCTGGCAATTCAAACCCCTGCTTTAAAAACCACTCCAAACCACTCCAGTTCAGGAGTTCACCGAGTGACTGGCTGTGATTGTGAGCTGCAGTGCTCATCTCCTCCCCCTCACTAACAAGGAGCTATTAGCCACTCCGAGATTTCAAACAGCCAGCCTGATCAAAGGCCCACGGTCACCGCCACAGAAACCAACAGAGACTTAAAAAGAATGAAAAATGTGTGCTCAGTGCTGCTGTAAAATATGCACATACGTGTTCCTCTGCCTAGCAGGGAGTTGCACAGCTGAATATGGGAACTATTTCCTATTTATATGTAAGCTTTAGTTTAACCTCTGGATAATTTGGGCAACAAAAATTATGCACACATGCTGAGTAGGGAATGATTACAAACCAGATAATGAGCTAAACTTGTTTACTTATTGTGGAGAAATATTCTCTATTTTTCCTCACTTATATCAGGTTCTGTATTCATACAGGCTATTAAGCATAGCATAAAGCAGTAAAATAAAATCACACAACCATTTTTTTTTTATATTGCTGGAAAAGGTTGAAAGAGGATGATAACTGGAAAATACCCAAACAATGCAAAGCTTCCAACACGTAGGTGGTGTGACTGACTGAACAATCCCAAAGTGGTACAAAAGCTACAGAAATAAGGGTCCAAGCCACAAGGAGCAAGGTTTTGGGTCGGATTTCTAAACTGTACACCTTGGTATTGAAGATTCTGAGACAGCAAACCTACAGGAATAATGAAGCCTGATTGACATGTTTTGGAAGCTCATTGTCACTTTTGATGGAACAGCATCCTGCTATTTTGGCTACTTCTAATATTTCTCACACATGTGGTTTTGCTGATCCTAGCCAGAAACAAGCTGGTGTGGTTGTTCTTTCCCTGGACCTCCTCTACCACATGCTCATCCCAGGTCACAGGCTTCCGTTTCTCTTAATTTTTCTTTTACATGTATTTCATGTGGTCATCAGACCAAATCTAGGAGATAAACAGACAGATAAACAGCAACAGAACCTTACAAGCCTCTTTTCCCTATGAATAGGCTCAAAGTCAATTGATGCCATAAGCCAGGAGATCCCTTTTCTTGGCTTCAGCCTCCCGTGTGCTTCCCTCCAGCTCTGGGACAGCACACAGACCTCTGCACTGCTCCTATCCTCACCTGAGGAGTAAATGGAAACCTGATCTATTCCTCATGCTGGTTCAGGGTGCCTTCATCACAGTCTAAGGCCAGACACATGTTGAGGTATCAGCTCAAGAGGGGCTTGGATCTTACCTCCTCAGCTAATGAGCAAATACAGCCAGAATCAAAATCTGCTTTCTGCCTCAGGCAGCAGGTTAGCAGAGATGAAGAGAAATGTTTCTAAGAATCCAAGAACATGAAGACTGTAGGATTTTTTAGTCAAGGTTGCATAAGATGCAAATGCAGACATTTAAAATAAACACAGGGCGCTTGTGTTATGCCAGTTGAAAGCTTCAGCACATTCACTACATTTCTTTTAAACAAGCCAGTTTGTCTCAATTATGATAATGCCAGCAACATACACATCTGCAATCTCATGCTCTCAGCTATTTCTTATCAAACACACTAGAAATGTAATTGTGGGTCAAGCAACAACTAGACCTCAAAGGATTATTACAGTAGTCTGACCATCACACATCAGTGCTACAAGCATTCCTCAACAGTCTGATTTGCTCAGAAAAATAATTCATTAACTTAGTATGCCACAAAAACAAGATGACAGCTCAAGAGCATGCTATATATAATGCAGAACTCTATAGGATTCAGCCGTCTGATTCAGTGAGATGACTTTAGGTCCAGATGCCACGCGTTCTCTGGGCTGTGTCATCTTTCTGCTCTGCTACTCAGAGCTGGTGCAGAGCTGTCCTGCCATTGATTCTTAAAGATGCAGCTGGATATCTTCAGCATCTATTTTGTACACAAAAGTTCAGAAGCCACGTAAAACTACCTTACCCATGCCATGAGTTCTAATTCATTTTGATGAATCATTTCTACAAAGAGTCTGAGCAAGAACTGTTGACAAACCTGGTGCCAAGTTTCTTCCTTACAAATAAATTTCTCTGTGCCTGCCATAGTTCTACACAAACAAGTGTGCTTCCATTTTGGAACAACTTATTTGGTTATGTCATAGATTCATTTAGGACCTCAGGGAGGAAGAAAGAACACTGTAGACAATAAGGGACAGTGATTAAAAAAATTTAAAAAGATAAATTGTTTTAATGAATGTCTTGAAATTACTGTTGGATTATTTGTGATGGGTTTTGCCACAGTGTTCTTGCAGTGATCAGCACCAGTTGGCTACTCAGGTACCCCTTTTTGTACTGGTTTACCCATTTTGTGCTGGTTAGGCTGCTCCCACTGCAGTACTCCTACACTGGTATGAAATTACCTCCAAGAAGGAGCCCCAGTTGAGCTGTTGATGCAAAGCCTAAGTTGTATCAAGGACCTTCCACAGGCAGGATTGATTTCTGCCTGTAAGCATGGTTTGGTTTTCCAAGTACTACACACTTGTAAGATTTTGTTGCAAAATTAGCTTTGAGCTATGTAAGCCACAATCACTTCGAGAAGGCTTAAGAGGGACTACACACACTCAAGGTATAGCATGCACATATCTTTGGCAAACATTTACTCTCATTCTGAAATGTAAGCTAAAATCATGTCTTTTCCAGGCTAAGTTCTGCTTATACTCTACTAAGTGCTTATGTGTTTAGACTTGAATCTAAAAAACTTGGTATTTTGTAAATAAAATGTAAACAGCTCTGGTATAGATCACAATCCCTATTTCTTTTTGACAGCATAACTGCATAGCTGAAGCAGTGAGTCAAGACAGCTCTTGGAAAGTGAGGGGTGAGAAGTGGGAGAATCTCTCTAAGTGCCTCCGTGCAGCTGCAAAGGCTCCTCCTCCTTGCTGTGCACAGCTGAGAGGTGTCACTGCAGTGCTTGGGATGCTGCACTCCAGGGCAGGAAATTCAGGTGTGAGCTCCAGCCTTGCACAAGCAGATCATCAACCCCTTCTCTTCTTTCCAAAGAGCCCATGCAGAAGGCAAGCTTCACATAGAGTGAGAGCACAAAACATCTGTTCACCTCACATGGAGATTTATTTATTGCACACTCCCATTTTGGCACTCCCCAAAATGAACAAACTCAGTTGAACTCTATGTAATTATTAGGAGAAATATCCATGGCTAGGACAAGGTACCAGGTAGCTTTTAGCAGTCCAGACATGGAGGTAGCCTTATTTATCTAGAAAATATAAGTGTATTTGTTGGAGATACCAAAGCATTGCCCAGAGCTAAAAGTATCTGTTTTAAAACTGGAATTTCAGCAAACATACAGGGAAGATACAAAGGCATAGGTTATCTTAGTTTGCTTAAGAGGCTGAAAACTTAAATTTGTTTTTAGTTTTTTACTGTAAATAGTGATAGATTGAAACAGGTATTGTGCTTACAAGGATATACTCTGCTCAGGAAATATAAAAGGAAAAACTACCACCCAAGGAATTTTTCCTATTTCAGTGGTATATATCGTATTTGTGATTGAACGAATCACGAGCAGCTCATAAATCCTCAGAAATATACATGGTCCAATGAGTATTTGCTATAGATTTTAAGAATTAGCAACAACATTAAAGAATTTCATAGAAATCAATGATGACCTCATATAGGAGCACGACAGTAATTTAACAGTTCACTCACTTTTTACCTGCCAGGCACAAACAAGAGCCACTGGCACATAGACATGTCCCTGACTCCCCCCACTCCCCTCCCCTATTTTTTATTTATTTTAGTAAACCGAAAATGTCATTCTTGGTGCTGTACAAAGGGAGCAGTTAATATATTATGCAGATAAATTATGCAACTTCTTAGACAAATCGGGCAGAAACTTCAGTAGAAAACAGATAAATAACAAAAAAACCCTACTCTACAAAGCTGCCTGAAACCTCCATTACTGAACGGGGAGGAGGCAAATCTGGGAAGCTGCACAAGACCTGCACAATTCCTGTGACAACTGTGGGACCAGTCCCAAAGGCCACCCCACACCCTACAGATACCAGAGCAAGGGGGATGCAGCAGGGCAGGGAACAGAAGGGAACAAACAGTCCCAGACCCACCTGAGCTCTAACACCACTCCTGGGCCATGGGAAATGGGCAAGGGAGGCTGCTTGGAACAATTATGGCTCATTAGAGCTCTCTGGGTGTGAGCAAAATTTAGGGACAAGGTTTGAACAGGCCCCCAGAAATTCTGTGCTGGGTCAGCCCTTGTGGCCTCCTCAGGGAAGAGCAGATCCATGCAGGGCTGTTCTCCCCTCAGCGTTCCCAGCACACAAAGCTGCCCACAATTCCCCACCAGCTCTGGGACACAAACATTTTACCCCATGTGAACATTCAGTGCTGATTCACAGTGGCAACCATAAAGACTAAAACACATGCCCAGCTTGCAAGAACCCATCCTGTAGACACTAATGCCAACTTTATTAGCATTTAAGGGGTGCAACAGTGGCCAAAGCTCCCATAAAGCTCTGCTGTTTGAAATTCCTGTGGAACTATTTCATATTTAAAAGATCAGTGATAAAGAAGCAGATGTCAAAACTCAGACAGGGTCTTACAATATGTGCTTGTTTACACCACTGCAAATGAGGAAATGTTACCAATCCCAATTTTTCAATCTCTTAGCAGGGGTGTCAAAGATCAGAGGAGGCTGAAAGCAAGCAGAGAGTCTAACCCCAAAATGACTTGTTGGTTATTTTTTTTTTTTTTAATTTCTTCAAAGAATTCCTCAGGCATAACTAAAATAAACAGGACCACTTGACTGCTACATGGTACAATTGAAAACTGTTATGTTGCATGAAAAACAACTCAAGAAATCGCTTGGGGAGATACATCTTTTCATCCTTAGCATCGTACTTTAACAACATACACAGTGCAAAACTTGTACTTCAGGGGAAAACAGCAGTTGGGTTCTCACCTCCCAGAAACAAAAATATTTCTTTAGAGAAAAAAAAAAAAAAAAGAAATCGCCAAAACAAACTAACAACCAACCCCCCCCCACGCCTTTCCCCTTCATGCATATTCATTATCCAGCCAGACTGGAGCAGAGCTTGGAAAGAAGCCATGGATGTGCTGTGCATACACTCAGACATTACCTGGGCCCCTGGCAGTAGGGACAGACAAATATTACTCATATTTTAGAGCCTGAATGTAATTTCTCATGCCATTCTGCTGGCTGGTGAAGAGGCTTTCCAGCCTCTCTCTCCTCAAAACATGCACACTCTGAAGAACCTGTCAGCGCCAGGGAGGGATGGGAACCCCTCTGGGAGGGATGGGAACCCCTCTGGAGGGGGCACAGGGAGGTTCAGGAGGCCACCAGGGGCTGGTTTGGCCCTGCACCCCGATGCTCTGTGCTCACAGTGTGCTGCCTTCTCCATCCCATCCCTCCTGTTCTGTTCGCACTCTCACCTGGACCACCCCTCTGGAGCCTGCTCACTGCCCAAAACAGCAATCTCTGTTTAATTAGGCAAATCTGTTTTACCAGCATGCCAGTCATCACCAAGGACAAGTCAGCAACACTCATTTTTGCAGAAAAAGCTGTTTTCCTCCAGTTTTGTGTCTAATCCTAGGATTGCCAAAATCCTGGCTGTACCTGGGTGTTGAGCACATCACAAATGAAGACAGCAGAAATGGTTTTCAAAGTTTGACAACTCCTATGGCACACAATATTTCACAGGATAGTCTGAATCAGAAGGGACTTACAAAAACCATCAAGTCCAACCTTTACACCCGTGGCCCATACAGGAAACAAACCCATGGCCCTGGCATCGTGAGCATCCTGCTCTCACCAACTGAGATAATTTTAGTTCAGTTTTAGAAGCTACAACAAAAGAAAATTATTTTTACCTGGCCATTATTAGTTAAGTTTTTAGTGCTATTCCATCTGTAAAGTACTTACACACCAGAAATGCTCTGAAAGGAGAAAAGAGCAGTGCGAAACTATGAATTTAATAAAGAGTATGAATTTAATACATAGCAATTCCTTGCAATGGGAAAAACTGCAATGATATTTTTTAAATTAAAGTGTTGTAAGTAAACACTAAGAATATTTTGGTTCTTGTTTACAGAATCATTAGCTAAAGAAAGGAATGTAATTCACAAAGGAAGGGAAGCTAACATTTGTTGACATTTTCCTGCTTTTAGTTTTTATGTAAACTCAAAGCAATTAAATTATGTTTAAGACACTTTTGCTGTAAGTAGTCTTCATTTCCATTCCTAGAAATAGTAATCCAACTATTTTATTGCATTGTTGGGAGCCCTGTAGCAACAGACCAAATATTTAGCAACAGGTCTGTTTGCCATCTCTAGGGCTGGAAACCAAAGTCTTGAATCAATTTAATTGCATCAGTGTTTCTCAGCTACCACGCCAGAATGTGTTGTTCTTGAGTTTAAAGGGTCTGTTCCTACCTCCCCCCACCGCAGTCTCTAAATAAACCTATAAATCCTTGTTCTGTAGCACATGAATTATCAGTAGCTTCAAAATAAATGAAGACAAAAATGGTTGAATATTTAAACGTGTAGCAACTCCATCCCATGATAGATCATTTCAAACCAAAATTCATTTTTTTCTTTGATATCTACTACTGCTATAAACTTCCAGTTTATCATATAACATTACAATTTATGGTATAACCAGCTTGTGTACTGACTATAAACCCTTTGTCAATGCCACTGTAAAGACTTTATAGTCCATAAATAATAGAAGAGTGATAGTATCTATCCTTCTTATTTTGCCCAGCACATCCAGAATATAGGGCTCTAAACATGTCAGAGGATCTGCTTGTTTTACATACAATATAGGTTATGTAAAAAAATAGAAAAGCTACATTTCTCTCAGCACTTGGCTTACACAAAGCCCATTCAAATAAATAGAAAAGAAGTCACAGGTGCACGTGATAATTCAGGAACAAAAGATGCACACAAGCAAAAAAATCAGTCTCAATTTACTGCATCATTCATCTATGGCCAGGGACTACAAAAGATTAATTTCCTATCTCCTAAATTATTAAAGAGAAGATGGCTCTTCTTCACGTGGAGTAATGTAGGGAGGGATTTGCTCAGAGCTCTAGATGAAGTGTGTCACCTTTTCCTGCTTCTCCTTGATGCACTCATTTGGTCAAGACATTCCTTTGTCTCCCAATGGAGCAACTCCAGACCCAGCTCTGTCACATGTTTATCTTTAACGTTATTTAGGATGGTTTTCCCTGATGTTGAAGCAGAGTTAGCACCATGACCATTCCTTGTGTTGTATCCCCCCATACTTCCATGGCAAACCAGTGAGAACCTGGCCTGTTGTGCTTGCCAGGCACAAGGAGCTGTGTGAAAGTTTGTGCTTTTGGCTTCTCTCTGCACACAGATTGCCATGCCAGGGTGGGTATTTCATCCTCCTTACTGCTAGCAAAAGACAAGATGGGGCTGCTTAAAAATGTTGTGACAACGAAGCGTCACAACTTTATTCTAAGACCACCTCATTCCCATTCTCTAAGTAGAGTTATTTACACAAAAGGTCATAAAATAAGATGCCAGTTTGCCCCTGAATGCTAAAACCTCTTATCCCAGATGCAGCAGGCAATCAAAGCTGGCACTGCTCTCAGCCCTAGCCTCGAATATTCTGTAACACACTGGATTTCTCTCCTAACACACCCCAAGCTTGTTGGCTGAAGGTTTTTCAGCTCCTTCAGCTCCTCCTTCACCCCCCCTAGGCAGGATGCTGATATTGTCTCACTGGGGACTGCCCCTTTCCCCAAATGCTGGCAGGCACTGCAGCAATCGGCCTTCTGGCACCAGCCTTCACCTATTGATCCCACAAACCAAGCTCCTCATGCTCACACACCCCTCCAGTGGATTCCCATGTTGCTCTCACTGCCTACAAACTGGTAGGCATTTTCATTTGCGTTTCTTAGCTCTTTTATCAGCTCTCAAGCAGTACATATTGACAACTTTCTCACTGAAAAATATAAGATGGGATGAGGATTTTTCACTCTTTTCAGTTCAATAAGGGAAAAGAAGAAAAAAACCCACAACAAAACATTAAAGAAATCTGACCCTCTTTCATTTCCAAACCTGGGAAGGGGATGGGTCCCTTCTTGGGTGGCACATTGCAAGCTCTCCACAGGACCACATTCCTACAGTTGCTCTAGTCCTAGGTCTCCTGTCAGTGTTGCTGAGTCAAATGCAGGCAACAAAATACCCTTGTGAGTAGATCTAGCACATCTTTAAATGTTGATGTATTCAAATATCTTCATAGAGAATATGACACAATAAGTCTCAGGTGAACCCTTTGGGAATTCCAGGGAAAAGGCTGCCTAATCTCCAGTTAAACAGGCTTATTATCTCTCACTCCCCGTGAGAAAGTGAAGCAGAACTGATTTGATTAAGAGCAAATTAACCTCTCTAACACAGCTACCCAGGGTTTTACACCTGTCACTTTAGTATGACAATTTATATTTATTCAAAAAGCCATGAGACAGTAAATTAAACATTGCCCTAATTAGAAAAATGTCATATGTTACAGTGGGCTAGCAAACTGAACTCATTTCCAACAGTTCTGGTGCAAAGTACATTTCAGCACAGCATTAATACAAGAAGAGTCAATATTTTTTACACTGTCACATCCAAGCTTAATGCCATCATGCCACAGCTGTATATTTAAAGTTCCATCAAACAATAAGGCTGGACTATATTCAAAGTTCACCAGAGACACAAATTTTTTTAGGAAAACTCATCAGCACCTTAATTACCACTTACTCCATTCTTTTTCCATCTTGTAATGTCACAGCATAAAGCAGCTCTCCCTCTTAATTAGATCTGTTGACATGGCATTCTTCCTAAAGTTCTTATGGAATAAATAAAAGCTAAATTCTTCAATACCATACAACATCAAACATCAGTTTAGATTAATTTCATCAGCTAATTACAGGTGAACCTCAGAGTTTCAAAAAAAGTCTAAAATTGTACAAAATAAATCTTTAGGCCTACAGAAACCCTCTTAGACACCCTGTAACCATCTGTGGATAATTCTGAGATGACAACAACAAAGACCACGTTGTGACTGTTGCTTAATGAGCCAGAATTCAGCTCAGGGTGGTGCCTGCTCCTGCTGGGATCAGCAGCACCAGGTCCAGGTGAGCGCAAGGGGCAGGCAGGGGAAGGACACGATGGCCAGGAGGGGCTGGAGGTCACAGTGCAGCCACCTCCCCCTGCAGCCTGGCTGTCCCCTGCAGCTGCCACCCTGCACAGGGGAGCTGCTGCCCCAGGACAATGGTGCAGGTCACGTTTCCACTGCAGCTTGCCCAAAAAGCTTCCTGAAGCAAATCCTCTGGGATTGCTGAGGCTTTCCCACTCCCCAGTGAGGCAGGAGAGCCCTGCACTGTGGTGGAGGGGGAGGGATGAGCCCTCTCCCCATGCATTAACTAACTGGTTTGTTCCTAAGTTATGATTTATGAAACAGAGAACTTGTGAGTTAGCAACCTCATGATTTAAGAGACGAATTATTAAAGTAATTTTTTTTTTTTTTTACTTATCCTTACTGTTTTAACAGCTTTAGTTCTTTTGCTCTCTAAAATCAGTATGCATACTGTAATTACAGCACAGATAACAAGCCCTGTGATAAATAAATGTATTTTATACAAAAAAACTCTTCATAGCTGCTCTGAGGAAACTGTATAATAATGAAGCTATCTGAACTCTAACAAGAAAATAATTTAGGTCATTATTCCCAGCAATAAATATTGGACATACACATTTGTTTTCCCTAGTTTGCTAAGAGGAGGCAGAACTATTATTTTTATAAATAGGTGTATATATATATTTATACATAGAATTTCTGTATTTTATATGATGATCAGTTTTACATACCGATACCCATGTATAAACTTAGATAAGTGTATATATATACATATGTAGATAACTATGAAATATATCAGGAAATAATGCAATTATTTGTCAGTAAGTGAAGGAGACACCACAGTTATGGCAGACAGGTACAGCATTGCTAAAGCAGTGAGCGCTCCTGCTGCAGTACCTGTAGGAGAAGCCTGAATGGCATTCTTCCCTCCTCTTCCTCCTCTTTCCCTCCCCATCTGCAGGGCTGCTTCTCCCTCCCTGGCAAGGATCAGCTCCCACTGAGCCTCTCCTCACTGATCCTGGTCGTTTGCTCCCCTAAGCTCTTTGTGTCTCTTTTCAGAACCCACACATCCTCTGACTTGCATTTGGTCCAGGAAATGCTGAAGCTGCCAAGATTCACCTTACTGGTGAATTGATTGAGAAATTAGGGGTTGTCTGTGGCAGTGTTTAGCACAAAAGATAGTCCCTAGACCTTGCTCCAGAGCCACTGGAGACAGATCAAGCAAAGCAGTTGTTCAAGTCTAATGCAGCCATTATCCCTTATCAGATTTGGTTTTAAATAGATAACATCAAAACTAAAGGGACCCAGCAGAGGCAGAAGTCAAAAAGAGGAAAAAATAGATTTGCAGTGGCTGTTTTAGAGCTGTAAGAGTCAATGGCCATTAAGCAGTTCTGCAAATCCTATTCAAGCACAAACAAGAAAAGTCTAACAATAATTCGTGTACTGTCTAATGGTCACTAAATATAGGAAGTTCCTCAAAATAGACTGTCACATATAACCATTATTTTTATATATTACCATCAGGCTTCCAGACTCTGTGTACAAAGGGTCAGCACTGCAGACATAAGGACACTGAATTTATTTTTTTTTAATGACCTCACCTTTCCAGCTTAAGCTGTTCAAGTCACAGCTATCACCACTAAACAAGTTTTTTAAAATTCTTTAACTCTTAAGACACAGCAGACATGTAGCTTCAAAACTGGGAGGTCAGATTAAAGATGTAAAGATTATGTGAAAACAAGCTGTCTGTCTTGTCACCAACCCTCATGTTCCATGGAGATAAATCTGCCAGAAATATAGGGCCCAGCTCACTGAATTTTGCTTGATTCAGAATAATTTCTGTATATCTCACTCCATTTAGCTACTTTAAAAACATCTTGGCAATATGTGTGGAGACCACACCAGGGAAAATCTACTAGAAAAACACCAAAACACCCAAAACCAAATACTCTCCTCAAATTATGTCAAGCAACCCAAGTCAACATTGCAGCAAGCACAGCTCAGCCTGTGTTTTAATTTGGGACATCTCGGTCTCATTCTTTGGCTTCTCTTGGGCAGAGCTGCAGAGACAATCAACAACCCAGACTGCTCCATAGTTGCCACCAGTTCAGTCTGAATTATCTAATTCCTGCGAGCCAGCTGAATTACAGACTCCTGACACCACAGCATGGACCTAAATTCATATATCCCACTGCAAGTCTCATTGCTTTCCCCAGAAAATTCCAGCATAATATTTTTGTAGTAGGACATTCTCATTGTCTGGGACTGGTTTTGAGAAAGCTCCTGAAAAATTGTTCTTTTACATATATACATATATAAACACACGTGCATCTATACACACACAGTACTTTCAATTTTCCCTCAATATGTCTTTAACCCGCACAAACTCCTTATGATTTGGGACAGGAAGCTTCCCCAAGAAAGCAGCAGTAGGGTTGCAAAGGTGCGAGTATCTCTTAAAAATTTCATCCTTGTGCAGCCAAGGGTTGGAATTGGTGCAGCACTTGCTCACCCAGGTGGGTTCTGCTCCCGCAGTCACATTGAAATGGAGCAAAGGAATAACAACAGCAGCTCATGGCAGCCACAAGCTGCAGCAGCAGGTCCCAGAATGGAATATTTTTAGAAGACTTTAAAGGGAAAGTTCGTTTTCAGGTCATGTGCTTGTGGATCAGTGAGGAAATGACAGAAATAACAAGGTGGCATCTTATAATTTAATGCCTTATAATTTAATGATTGAATAAAACAGAGTTAGGGATCATCTGAGAATAAAGCAGATTTTAAACAAAAAAAAAATGGTTTTACATTAAAATTTTAGGAATGAGAAGCCTTTGGGTGAAAGGAAATAAAAGGAAATACAGAAAGGGCAGCTTGTTCATACACACCATATGTATCATCAGGAAATTTCTAAGGAAATAGCAGCTAAAAGTTATGAGCAAAATAGGCATATCAGCTCTCAGATACAGTCAATTTGCTATTCTTTTTGAAAAAGCAAGCACTGAAAAAAGAGAAGGAACTGTAGGGGTTATAAAAATAGCTTTTTACAAGAGAAAAAAAAAAAGGCCCAAAAAACCAATCAGCAAGCTCTTTCCCTGAGGTACTTTTCAGCCTATAAAAATTGAAAGTTAACAGAAAATGAGACTGCAAGAAAATACTGTAGCAGGAATACCAAATTTGTGTAAGACAAGTAAAGAGATAGGCAGGATCACAGTATGTTGATTAGATCACACACGTGACTTGAAAAAAGCATTTATTTTTTGTGACCATCAACACCAGAGCACAGGGGAAGTGTTCCCATATGTAATCCTGGTACCTCAAAATGGCATTTAAAAATAAAAGAAAGGGCCACCTAATTAAAGTGATTAATCTGTTTTTTACAAGAGCGTTATAAAAACCAGATTTTCATCTGCTGGGTGAGTTCAGGCTGCAGTACAATGCTCTTCAGAGAGCATTGGATCAACCCAAAAGTCCAAATGTGTGTTTTAAGCTGGTGCCCATTGCCTCTCTAAGAAGAAGAAAATTCACACAGCAGCTCGGCTGCTGCTCATTTTTGTTTGTTTTCCTGAGGTAAAGAAAATGAATCCTGAGAAGCTTTCCCAGCTAGCAGAGAGCTGAACAAGCCCCCTGAATATTCAGTCATGTAAAGTCCACAGGTACAGGAGGAGCAAAGGATACAGCACAGCCTGGAGTTTACTCAACCACAAAGCCATTCTTCATAGTCCAGGTTTAGACCAAACCATAGCCTAAATCATATTGTTCATGTGCCAAAGAGGACAACCTGACCAACATGGAACTAGCCTGAAAATCATGCAGATACAATGAATATAAGTCATTTTTGTGTCCTCTTTGAGCCTAGAAAAATACCACCCTTAGTAAAGCATCACAACGTGTAATCATGTAGTGACAGAACAAGGGGAAGCAACCTTAAATGGAAAGAGAATAGCTTTCAATTAAATCTTAGAAGAAATTCTTCCCCATGACGGTGGTGAGGCACTGGCACAGGTTGCCCAGAGAAGCTCTGGCTTCATCCCTGGAGGTGCCCAAGGCCAGGAGCTCGGAGCACTCTGTGGAAGTTGTCCCTGCCCATAGCAGGGGTGGGATGGAATGAGCTTTAAAGTCCCTTCCAACCTCATCCATTCTATGATCCTCTGCCTTATCAAAGACATAAACCAGCCATGATCTCTTTGCTGCCCAAACCCAGGAGTGGTGGCTTCTGATGAGCACTGAGAGGTTAATGAAGAGGTGACGTGAGCAGAGCTGCAGCAGAGAGGGATTGCTGTTCTCCTGAGCCCCTTAAACACCAGTGCAATTGGCAATCAAAGGCTTCAGCATCACACAAAAGCCTCCTCTGCAGCAAGTCCCAAAGCAGAAATTTCCCCAACGCTCAGGGAGTGCTGGGCACTGCTCTCCTGGTGGGGTTTCAGGTTGCAGATCAGAAGATGAAACCACAGTCAATGTGTGCTGAGGGGAGCAGAAAGGCAAAACACAAAACCATCTTCCAGTCTGCCTAACTTGTAATTTGTTGTCCTCAAGGACAGTTGTGATTAGTTAAAAGCTAAGAAAATAGCTTTAATAAAAGAAAGAAGTGCTGGAACAGATCCAGCAACAACTTTTTATGGTTCTGACACCTTCAAAAAAAACTTGCTGAGTTGCCATTTCGGTATTTTGTAGGGTGCAGTTAGAATTATATCATCAGACACGTGAATCCAATATGATCCCTTGGAAGCAAAAATCAGCAGTGTGCCATATGTTGTATATCCTAAACACTAGTCAAAATAGCCTCATTTCATCTGACAGTACAAAGAACTGTCTGGATGTTGCATCTTTTCTTGGCAGACCAGATAGACTTATTGGTGTGTTTGTTTCAAGACAGCAAAATCACATTCAGTGCTTGTGTTGCAATCATGAAAAGAGAAACATGGAGAGAAATATTAATATTCATTCCCGGGGTTTTGTGGAATTTCACATTCACATTATAGTTTGGCCATGAAGGGTCAAACCTGGATGCTTTCTGAAAGGAGACAAACAGCTTTTCCTGCACTCAAGGGACAAAATTCAGCATTCCAGAGGCTATTTAACAAACTTATGAGTCCTTTTTCTATTAAAAAAAAAAAAAAAGCTTTTGGCATTTACTGAACATAAATAATGAGTTGTGTAGAATTACTGCTTAGGAAATGGAAAGCACTAAATATCAGTATTGCACAGTCACAGTCACTGTGGGACTAAGGCCACAAATACATCACAAGTCCCTCCCACCAAAAGCCCACTCTTTGCACAGTTGGCAAATTCCATCTCTTTTATCCTCTGGTGAGTAAACAATAGGATTCTATTAAGCAATTCATTTTGAGGAAAAAACAAACAAAGCAAAAAAACCCTCAAAAACTTAACCATGAACTAATTGTTCCTGAATAACTTCCTTATCCCTGCAGCCCCCCAGCCAAGGGAACATGCACAGACTTGGCCGCCAAGGCATCAGCTGCCCATCTGACAAACCCTCCTTTGCTACTACTTGCTTAACTGGTGTTTTACTGGTATCAGATTCAATGGCCTTTAATTCACATTAATGGTGGAGTTGTTGTGCCCTCAACCCACAGTTTATACGTTTCTAAAGCAGATACTGGTAGTTGAAGGCATAAAACAAGATGGAAAAATCAAATTGAATGCTGAGCTCGCATTTTGAGAATTAGTGTTTTTTTCTTGTGAAAATTAAGTTGGTTGGCCCAGTTTTCAATTTTTCAGCCAATCCACTTGTTCTAGACAGGAGGCAAAATTTTCTCATTGACAGAAACGAATATTTCTTCTGACTCATTTATTTGTAGGTACACCATTAAAAAGGGGGAAAAAAAGCATCTAAATACACACTCAGGTTTGGGGACCTGAGGGTGTCAAGGGATTGACCGCTGTCTACAAGAAACAAATTTGGGTCAAACAAATGAATAAGAAATAGATGTGGGGCCACGGAAAAGTGGGGAGGGAGCAAAAAACCAGTTACACAGAAATAAATGGAGTGTAGAATTTAGTAAGTAATAAAAACAGATTTTCAGAATACCTCGTGGCAGTTGCAGTGAGGTGCCATGGAGTGGTGTATTATTACTCCTTACATGAATGATCTGCTGGGTCTACAGCTGAGGGCAAGGCAGGCAGACAGTGTTATCCATTGCAGAGTCTTTAATGAGACAATGTGAAGTTCAAGTTGCACACCATGCAATATTTTTCTTCCCTGTTCAATCTGTATTAAGTCGATATTCTGCTAAAACCTAACATTTGTTGCATTTTTCCAATTTAGTTTCTGTCAATGTCCCCTAAAAGTGCTGAGCCTATTAAACTGACATCACCCACACAAATTTCAATAAGGGCACTGTGGTGAAAAACACTGTGGAGCTGAGGCTGTGCTTTGGGGGAACAGCTCAGCTTCCCCTTCCCTCCACATCTGCACAAGCTTGTCTTTCCATCAGCAGCTGGAAGAGCCCGCAGAGATGCACACTCCGCCCCAGGGCTCCCCTCCCATTTTATTGACAGCCTGGAATACGGAGCATTATGGAAGTAGATGGCTGCAGTGAAGTCGAAAACCAAAATGTTTAACCAGGTGTATACAGAGCTATTTTGAGAGCTGCAGAGCTATATGAGCTGCTACATTACGTACAGCTGCTTCCAGGCCCTCCTGTTCAATTTTAATTATTTGTTGAAGGTTACTAATATCTCCAACTTTCCTATCCAATCCTTCAGCTAACTACTGAACAAAATGCTTTTTATTCTATTATTTTCCCTGTTGTTTTTCAATCTGAAAGGTCCCATACCACCTAAATGACTGCAAGGCATCTCCAAAAGATGCATCACACAAAAAAAACCACGTGGGACAAAAGGCCTGAATTATTTCTGTTTATCATAGCACCAAATCACATGGTGAGCTAAGCAAGAAGGTTTACATTAACTCCTGTAAACTTACAAACATCAATCAGCCAAAGAAAGATGGGGTTAGATGGCTCTTTCCCTCCCTCCCTGTTCCAGGTTACACCCCTACTTCTTATTCCCCTTCTCAAAGGGATTGAGAGCTTAAGAAAATTAATGCTAAGAGCAAAAGTTCTTTATAAATCTTTATAATTTAAAGACATCCCTCTTGTAAGGGATAGAAACTATTAAAGTCTCTTCACAATTTCTTCTTCCGTATATCTGTGAATTTCTATAATAAATGAACTCTGACTTATTACAGATGAACCCAGCAAAAGAAGGAGCACTAATAGGGTGACAGCAAACCTAATAATGCACTCCTCAGGCAGGAAAATTATACTTTTCAAAATTTGTTGAGAAGCAGGACAAGAGTGGATTTCACAGGGCTGGAGCTTCTGATGTAACTGAGACAGAGTTTGAGATAAAAAGGAGACAAGGACAAAGTCTCTGGTTGGACTGGGTCTTGTTGTAAAAGGATTTGGGATGATTTAGGAAATGGAAAATTACAAGGAGAATTGGAACACTCCAAAATATTTTCAAATGATATCTTACTGCAAAAGGAAAAATAAAAACTGCAATGGATGGAAAAGTATTTTGTACCATAACAAGAAAAAAAATGCTGAAATGTATGGAAAATATTTTCTGCCATTGTTTAGGGCTCTTTTGTGTTGAAGTAGATAAATTATTACAAAATTATTGAACTACAAAACACATAATAAAGAGAAAAATGCAAACTAAGCTGAATAGGGGAAACCAGCTTCATCTGTAAATCATACTTGGCCCACATTCTTACAACAGCAACACCTTAATCTACATCTGACCCACTAACACACTGTCTCCTCTTTCAGGTAGCATCTTCATTGGGACAGGCACAAATTTGACATGTACCATCCAGTCCAAGCAAATAGGGAGAGATTATCAAATTTGCCTCTATAAATCACACCAGTCCTGTTTTTATCACATGACAAAACATGAAAGAAGAGATTACTTTGGTAATGCAGCAAAAAGGAAAAAAAAATGTTAATTCTTGAGTGCTTTTAGAATGTCACAAAGCCTGCAGTGAGTCACTAAAACCACTGATCAGTTCTATCAGATGTGCAAAGCCTCACCCACAGAACCTCCCCAGCTCACAGCCAGAGCTGAGCCAGGTAGCAGAGGAGGCAGCAATGAGGATGACTACAGGTTTTGAAATGGTGATTTTGCTCCCAGTTTTCTCCCTGATTACAGAAACTGTGTTTTAAAGCAAACAGAATGTGAAGAGGCACTGCTAAAAGCTGTTGACACAGTACAAATGAGATCACAAATTAGAAGGGATGTGCCAGTTAATGAACACAGAGCTGTTGAGCAGTGTAAAACAGTCAACTCTAAATATTCTTCCCAACATTTTTCTTCATTTTCTTCAAGGAACTCGACTGCTGAGAGTTTCATATGTTAATCTGGCTTGCAGTGTCCTTTTATGTGTGTTTTAGAATGTCTTTTCCTGAGAGACTTAAATACATTCCCATGAGACCATGTCCCTTCATACTTACAGTGTAATTGGAAATGTTACACATGCACACTTAAATAATCGTTTAAATGAAACTCATTAATGTGGTCTGCTTTCTGACACTGGTTATTGTGGCAGCACAAAAGTGAGAACATCACCTTTGACTCTTCACAACCACACCCACATCCCTACCTTAAAGGTGGCAAGAGCTGATGCTGGCAGCCAGACTGAATTCCTTGATTGTTAAATAAAGCCCCAAAATACAACAGAGGGAAAATAATCTTTGCAAAATTTGAAGAAAAAAGGCAGTTGCATTTTCATGTTTTCAAATAAATTATTTTCACTTTTTTTTAATATAGACTAAATGTTTGCATAAATAATCACTGTACATTAGGAATATGCTCTATTTCTACTTTACCTACAATGCAATGCAGTAATAGTTATTTCTCTACTTAAGTGCAGGCAGATCTCTCTAGCACTTAATGTGAAGAGTGCAAGACTTGTTTATTTGATGTAGCTGTGCCATTTCCATAAGGGAAGATTTTCCCTTATGATGTGGTAGTACAGAGGAATCAGTCATGCAACATCTCTAAAATAATGGAGGCAGCAAAGGTCAAGGATTCTTACTGAATCTAAAAGATTACAGCAATAAAGGCTTTAGAAAGCACTCTAGAAGTTGTATGGAAAGGATATCACTCTCCCCTAAATTTTATAACTACAAAAGCTAACCTACTGCACCAGTAAACTGCAGCTTCTCCAAGATAAAAATAAATCTAAGAATCCATGGAGGAAAAAAAGGAAAAGAAGGTTGGAGAGTGGGAAAACACCAATATTGGCCCCTTCATCCTTCCTGGCAGAAGATAAATACAACCATGATCCAGAGAATATGAAAATCAAACCCTACATATGGGGAATTTCTTTACTGTTTTCTTATGGGAACGTTCATCTTATATTTGTCTTACAACAAATTCCTTGTTACCTTTCCCTCTCCTCCCACCCCCTGTCTCAAGAGATGGATGAGTTCCAAAGCCAGTTGCATTTGCCTCCCCAACAACATATGCTTGTTGTCATGCCTACAAGACACTGCCTGGGCAGGCAATATTGAACATGACCAGCTTTCTTCATGGTTCTTAAAAAGAACAATGAAATCATGGAGAATTTTGCCAAAGTAAGCACATCCAGGCTTTTCTACAATAAGTCTCCAAGATATTTTTTTTTTCAGCCCGAAAAAACTTCCCATTTTAGGGAGATGAGAAATCAGAAACAAACAAAAAGCCTTTAACAAAATGTTGTGCAATAGGATTTAACAGCAGAAGAATTGGGAAAAGAAACAAAAGAAGCTGTGGGAAAGAAAGTTCAGCATTGCTTGTGGTCTAATAGGAAGGATTTCAATTTTAAAAGAGGAAAAGTAATGTATTTACAATACTAGATAGAGACAAACTATTTTGCCCTCAGCCTCAGTTTATCCACACAGGAAATGAATTATTGCTGCAAAAGCTGAAGCATTTTCTCTTTATTGAAACTGTTCACATTGAGGTGAGAACACTGTTTCACCCTTATTTATGAAGCAAAAATAATGTTAATGCATCTACCTCTTAAGACACTTGTCAAGTGTTAAAATGAGTGAATTCATAAAACTTTCAGTGATGTTAAACGTGGATTGTGACCTAACATAACAGCCTACCCTATTATTGACCTGCAGTTTAGCATGGAAGGGTTTCTGCTCACTGTGCAGAGCTCCATTTATGATGAGATTTCATTCTAACAAAACACACTTGAATTGTGACTCCACTAAATGAGAAATAGATGGTTTTGCCTGATACAAAGCTTTGATGTCTAACAGCTTCAATGCTAATAAAGGTATTATCACCACAGGTGTACATTACATTATATTCATTAATTAGGGCACAAATTAAAAATTTCCCAGGCTATACTAATTCTCAGTCTTTGAGATAACTCCTTTAAGAAGGGAAAGGAGAGGTGGGTGTGATAAAAAAAGTTTAAAGTTAAGAAAAGAAGAGGCAGAACAGCAGTGCAGTCTGCAATAACTCCTGAGCCTGGTCAGTCTCCATGCCAGCAGTCTGCTCCATGATGCTTTTTTTTTCCTTATATGTGCCATTGTGAATTCAAAAGAGATCAAAGAAATTATGCTCAAAATGCTGCTACGGGCAAAAAAGAAATGCACCTTCTGTGTCCAGACATTGGCTTCCCAGTACCATAATTGAAATATTAACAGCCTAATCAAAGAATCATTATTAGTGCAGATTTAATCATCGGAAAATGGAAAAAAATAAAAGGAGAAAACTATTACAGAAACAGTCTTGATAATCAGAGACTCACAGAATGTGCTAAGGGATGGGAGCCACAGTGAGGGGGAGAGAGGCACAGCCACAGCACTGTCACTGCATGGAGCAGGGCCAGCCCAGGCTGTGGCCCAGCTCCTCAGGAGGGTGTTCATACTCTGGAGGAGCAGCATGGTTCTCAAAATGCTCCTCTCCATGATGGCTTTGCTAAGAGATTTTGTGTTCAGCATCCAGGCTGTTTTTCCAGCACATCCATGTGTTCAGGACAGAGGCTTGTTCATTAGCTGCTGGCAGGAGCCCACCAGGCAATGCACAGGCTCCTACTACCTCGTTTTAGCATTTTAATTACACTCTGACACTAATTGTGCAGGGTGGCTTGCATGACAAAAGTTGAGAGTTGACAGAAGAGAAATGGTCCAAAAGTTTAGATTTGAATGAGTTGGCAGCAAAAAGAACAGCAGGAAGGCAAATAAAAGCCATCACAGCCCGATAAATCAAGCAAACCTTCGTCAACCAGGATTTTTGACGGTAAAATTTTCAGAGGCTGTTGGCTGCGCTGGCAGACAAAGCACATTATCTTTCTGTGGGCTGCAGTTCCTGAGCAGGTGAGTCATGCTCAGAAATGACACAAAGCTGACCAAGCCATCCGAGTGCTTTTGAACATTTCCCCCACAGTCACTTGGGTTCCTCCAGGTCAGCTGTGGCTGCAGAGCAGAGGGATTATTGTCACCCCCACGGTGCCACTGGCAGTGCTCCCTGCCACAGCACAAAGCCAAGTCCTGGCTGCTGCAAACCCACTCAGTGTCTGCAGGAACAGCCCTTCATGCACATTCCCAACACATTTTAACAGCATCTTGATTGCCAAGGCATAACCATCCCTTATCACCCACAGAAACCCTAAATTTTGAAGTGGTTATTCAGTTTTCTTGGCCATACCTTGTGTTAGTTGTGTAATGCATTTCCATGACAGGAGCAAACGGCTTTAAAATAATGTCCAGCAGTCAAAATTTCATTGCACAGCCTCTCTGGTTATAAACCATGCTACATGTAGGCCAACAGTGCTTGAGCATTTCACAGATAAACACACACACACACTCTCTTTATCCTTAACAGCTATGTTACTCTGAGAATAAAAGGTAGCAGCAGCTTGAGTGGCATTAAAATGAAGGGAAAGTGCAAATAAAATTCAGATTTATTTCAGTTTCATTTCTACTTAACTGCAGTTATTCATAACATCTAAATGCACATTCACCGCAGTTTCTAGATGCAATATAGTAGGTTTTATGCAGTTAAAATGAGTTTATGTACAAGAGAATTGCCACAAGGCAATTCAAAACTGCTTTTCAAAAACCCTTTTCCAAACTAAGTTGTATAGTAATAATTCCATTTGTGTTGTATCAGCTGGCCCAGAACTAGAAATTCAAAATTACCAGGAAGAAATCTAGGATTAAAACAAAATTATATATTTGTAGAATCTATATGAAATAGCTAAACATATCACATGAATTAAAAAAGAGGGGAAAGTGACAACAGACTATTCTTGCTTTGCTTGGTGACACACTTGCAATGTAAGCATATATCTGCATTCTTAATCCTGATCCATTTTTCATTTACCATATCTTAGAATTTTTAATGCCCCCCAAGCTCAAATTATTAATCATAATTTGCATGTAGTGCTCTTCAGTTTGTTTTATGTGCACTTACAAAGACATCAAACATAAAGATATTAAATGACTTCTATGATACCTTCTTTCCTTATGGTTAAAATAGCTTTTCCTCAGGAATTTATAACACATTGGAGGAGCCCCTCTTGGTCTCCATATTGTTCCACAATGACACTTTCCTTGGATTTCTTGTAGCTTGTTGGAGGTAACTTCAAAGATAAGGGAATGATTCACTCAGCCTCACTTGCCAGCCACAGAAGGAAAGGCAATTTCCAGAATCAGTAAGAATTCCAAATTCCCCAATTCACTGCACCATCTCTGGGAATAGCCTGCCATTTTAAGCTCCCACACTGACAACAAGTTGCATGTGCTTCAAATACAACCAACCCTCCTCCAGCACCAGAGTCACACACAGGGAGTTAATTATCTGTACTTGGGCTGTAATTGGAGACCTCAAGTGTGGCTGTACAGAGCAGAGAATAATGTTATTTCAAAGACTCATTAAGATGTACCTTGTGGCCCAAAGAGCTTACAAAACAGCTAAAAAAAAGCTAGGAAAGAGGAGCCAAAAGGGAGAGGGAGTGCCAAGAGGAAGGAATCTGATTCACTTGTATGAACTTATGAGTAGGAACATTTCTTGAGTCACTAAACACAAAGCACTTAAAAACCTGTACTCACAACTCCAGTTCAACAAGAGCTGCCTTTTATCCCTTCCTTTTTTTAATATAAAGAAGGATGCTGGAAGAAGCCAAGAAGTTGTTAGCATTCCTGCCGCTGCAACAAACTAAAAATTGTACAAAAAATATCTCCACTCAGAAAAAGATCAATGGCTCCCAATCATTATCTGAGCAGAATATTAAAGTAAGACATGCATAATAAAGTAATTTTGTTTCATTTTTGAAAAGTGATGGCATTTAGCGAGATTCAGTAAATTGTCCCTTTCAGCACTAATAACATGTTCATAGCTTTCCCCACCAGACGTTCCATAATGGCAATATAATAGGATTGCAATGACAATTAAATGATTGCATATTTTAGGGCAATGGAGGGTATCCACGAGGGCATGAACCATTAGCAAAATGGTAACATCGTCACAGGAATTGTCACGCTTTGGCACAAAAACTGAGAAAGCAGAAGCACTGGAAGGGAGCAGGTATTCAATTGTCACACCATCTTCCTGACTTAGGAAAGCAGAGAAGAGCAAACTGAGAGTGAATTTTAAAATATCCAACAAAAATCAAAGTTTGTTCTGCCCTTTCCTCTTCCCCCTGGCCATCAGAGGAATTCACTGAAGGTCAGGTGTAGCCTTGGCTGATACAGCTCAGGGGTGACAGCAGAGAGGGTCCTGCTGTCCCTTCCCCTTTAGAGAGGTCCCTTCCCCATGTCCCAGCTGGGACCTCTCCAAAGACCACTGCCCTGGGTACCCTCACAGTGCCTCACACAGAAACCCCTTCATTCCTCAACATAACTTCTAGAATTTCTACATCATTTCTAGGATTCATCTTGATTTTTTTGTATTGCTGTGTAATCCCAATGATGGCTCTCTGATGTGGCAGAGAGAAGGGTGTATCAGAATGCTTTTAAGTATTTGTTTGCTTTTAAGTATTTACATGTATAAATGGTGGTCAATATCTGCTGAGAAAGTATTCAATAATAACTCTGGGAGTGTTTGTGCCCATACATCCAGCACAGTGCACGCGGCCTGGCCATTATTTCCCAACCCTAGAAAACAAATCTACTGGAATTAAAGGCACTTGGAGGTAGAACCTCTAGAATTCAGATAACCAAAACCATTGTTTTCCTTCCTTCACAGCCAGTGAAGGGAAAAGTAAATTACAATCACTATTAAACTAGCAAAAGTTACCCAAGAATTATCTTTTTAAAGATGCTTACCACACTCCAAATTACCAGACAGACATTATTTGGGATGGAATTAACTTACTCTGTGAGTAACCCTGTGCCTTGTCTCCCCACAGGCCTGTTGGCACCCCTAGAATAAGAAGCAATATGCTGCCCTCTACCAGATCAGTGCAATACCTGTTCACTACCCTGTCAGAGCACACCTTCCTCTCTTTCCAATTACTGAAACACCCTCCTGAACCCCAATCAAAAGATTGTGATCCTGGGCATCCTATCCTTCTTCCTTTTGTACGTGAGAATTACAAATTGCACTGATGCAGTCAGAGGATACTGACACTGAAGAAAAGTCAGTCAACAATAACCTGCAGCTCATCAAAGAGAAGCTAAACAAATTCATGCATACCATAATAGACAGACATCCTGCTTATTAATGCCTAGAATTCATCTTCTATAGAGGCCATTGAGGCTGAAGCCTACTCATTATGAAAGCCACCCCATGATTTCAGAATTTTAACTCCCCTTTCTTTTCCTAACATAAAAAAAAATGCAAATATTTGAAGTTGCCTTCCAGGAACTGAAACCTACAGCAGTTCCCAGTGTCTTTCTTTGTTGTTGTTGTTCCCCAGAAATACTATAAAACTACTTTTGAACTTGCTGCTAACTATCTCTAGAACCATAAAGTTGGAACAAGGAACATCTGCTGGTAACACAGCCTGGAATGAATTATTTATTTATTACTTGAAAGGAATACCTAAGAGTCCCCACTCCTGTAGCCTGTTCATCTCTGCATGCTGCTAAGACAGCTCTTAAAAGCAGCAAAGTGACAGCAGAGAAAGTTTCAGAGAGGTTCTTCCAGGCCTGCCATGTAGCTGGGAGGCATTAAAGGCTGGCTCAGGTGTCCTGGCATATGGGACTCCCTGAGAGATGTCAGCACGTGGTTCTGCCTGGTGAGAAATGAACCTTCCCAGGCATGCAAAGCAGTCCATCACACTCAGCCAAAGAGCAACGAGAGAGCTTTGGAGAACAGCAGCAATTTGAGAACCACATGAGTCCGCCAGGCTTCCTGAGTAAATACCAGGTGTTGAAATAGCTTTAAAAAAGGAACAAATAACCCCCAACACGTTTAGGTAAGGATTTAACAGGGTAGATGAAATAATAATATTATAGTTTTCCTTTCACACAGCTTATATTGCCAAGATCCAATATATTTTAGACTAAAAAATTAGTTTCAATAAGCAGGGACAGACCTCCCTGAAGAGCAACAACAACCTATTTTTTAAAACAAGAAAAAAACATCCACAAACTGGATAAAAGCATCCAATTATCAAGACAAATATTGTTTCAGAACAACTCAAAAACCTCTCATGCAAATTCTTTATCTCCAGGAGGACAAAAATAAATGTTTACTGTCTGCTAAATAAAATTAGGATTTCCCACAGAACGGAGAAAAAGCGCTTTGACACATCACATTGAACAGCTACAAACAGAAAAGGGCTTCTGCAATTGGAAAATAAGAACATCATTCCACTTTTAAGGTCACAAACAAAGAACTTTAAAATCCAAAATAAAGATTCAGAGAAAAAAAACTCAAAACCAAGAAATAAAGCACTTTTGATTAGTTGTTCAAGTTGTTCTTAGTTGCAATAAATAATAAAAAATTACATTCTCTTCCCACAGTGATAATCTGTTAAGCCTCAAGACCATGAGCTCTGCAGTGCCTCTGCTTGGCTACTACACATAAGTTTTCTGCTTTCAACTACTCAGCTCCTTTTAGCACAAAAAAAGGAAATAATTGGGAAAAAAAATTAAAGACCCCATAAAAATCTCATTAGGATTTCTACCATAAAGTCCACACAACAGAAATACCAAAACTACACAACATGAAACAAAGTATGAAAAAACCAACAAAACCTACCCTGGCTGCTGTATGCTTCCTTCTCAACTGCCCACAGAGAACTGAAGGGTGGGAACTTTCCCAGCTGTTTTTTAATTGCCCCAACACTTAATTGCCCTCACCTGAATCTCATCTGAGCTAATTTGCTACCCCGGGGCCACCTCAATCATCTTCAGGTGTGACCTGGCCAGACTTGATTGCTAACCTGTCCCCAAAGTCATTGCAAAGGATAAGATCAAAAGACATTCAAAAAGCTGAACAAAGAAATTAATTTTAAAACTATATATGTTTTAAAGCATCTGAACAAAGATCTGTTTTCTGCCACTGAAAGAAGGATTTCCACTATACACCGTGGGTGCACTGAATCCAACATACTGAGGGCAGTTTTCCTCAAAACTGATGATGACCATAGCTCAAGTTAAGGTCGGAAGAAGCAAAGGAACTCTCATGAATTTCTTAGGGCTTTTCCAATGCGCATCTCACTCAAACTTGGCCCAAACAGTCGTGGAAAAACAGTACTTGGGCTACCATTTCTACAGCTAAATGGGTAGGAAATCTTTTTATCAAAACCCTTCCCCCTACCCTTTACACTTTGCTTCAAGCAATATGTTCTTTTAGTTACATAAAGAGCACATTTAAATTATTTAGATATGTTACATAAGGCGAGAAGATGGTTAATACATTTAATGTTCATGTGCAAATGAGCTTGGTACCACTTCTTTTGCCCTAGTGTACAGCATTAAAAACACTTCTGCAACATCTCTCCCTGCAATTAGTTCTTGTGCCTCCTTCACTGTTTCCCCACCATCTAATTCTATAATTCATTGTCTTAACTTCTCCAGTTTGAAAGTAGGGCACATCTTCTTGGGGCCACGTTACATAGCATGCCCTGAAGACCTGGCACACATTTCAGGGCATTAGCAGCCAGGCTTTTCCTGTACTCTAAATATACAAGGAATGCATTTCTTAGACTTCTGATAGGAATTTCAGGACACGCCCTGAAATCCAACAGGATAATCTGTGTTGCATTAATAGAATTTTATGATTGAAGTGCCTTAAAAATAAAAAAGGGACTTCATGAATAAGTGCCTTAAAAAAAAACCCCAAAAACTCACATGATGCATTAAAATTTGCACTCCAGTGAGGTGCAAAGTAATGAGTTGTGCACCTGCTTTGTCCCAATTTTCTATGGGATTACAGGAGGCTGGAGGAATGGTTTTTATGGCCTTGCCATTAGGAAACAAAGAGAAGCATCATAGAACATTTCTGGATCTGGTCAGAGCAATCTCCTAGATTTAGGGCCTGGCTCTCACAGTTGTGGTGAAAGATTGGAAGATCCAGGCTAAATTTCTACCAAATAGAAATTGGAGCCATCATAACAATACCTTCCCAGTAAGAATAACCAAGTAGAGGAACACCTGAACTCTGGGAGGTTATGGAAAACTCAAAATTGAAACTATTTCCTGTCAGAAAGCAGGGAAAGAAATGCATAGGTATTTTTGTTATATTTTGATTTGGGTGGTGTTTTTTTGGTTTTGTTTGTTTGTTTTTGATTTGTTTGTTTGTTTGTTTTTGTGGTTCCTCGCCTGCCCCCCTCAGGTTTTTATTTAAGTGAAAGGAGAAAGCCAGCAGGAGCCTTTTTAGACAGTGTTAATGTAAGAGTTATTCACATGCAGGTGAACTGTTGAAACACTTTGCAAAGTGAGTACATGGAGTTTTGCAACAACTAAACTACAAAAATGCTCAATTTTACTTTAAATTATTGCAGGGGGAAAATAAAATACCATGTCATAATTCCAAAGCTGTTGAAATATTAGCCTTAACATCTCACTAGCAAAATGAAGATTCACCTGCTTTTGTGAGCAGGTATGTTAAATCAAATTACCCATAATGAGATGCCTTTCCATTTGCCAAGCAGCATGGCTGGCCAAGCCTGGAGCAGTTGGCTGACTGCAGGAGGTCTCAAGGATAGACAGGCATTTTGAGAAGCCAAAACATTGGCAAACACCTTCATAATCTGGTTTATAGCATCACAGGCAATCTGCACTCCCAGCAATGGAGCTGCAGTGCACTGGAGCACAGCCTGGCTGGAGCCAGAGCAAGCACACCCAGTTACTCACAGGGCAGGGGGAAAGAACAGCAAAGTCATTCCTTGGGTGGCTGTCTGGGGGGAACCAAGGCTCTTTCATCAATGTTTGCAGCTGAAGGCAGCTCCTGCAGCTGAACCACCCTCCCAAGGAGCGCTTGATCAAGGGGCTCTCCAAAGATTTCCATCAGCACCTCTGGTTTTGCATCTTACCTGTGCATTTTTATCTCTATCTATCCACAGCCTAAGCAGCTGCAAACCAACAATCCCACCCTCCAAAACAAACAGAAGCCCCCCTCATTAACCCCTCCTGCTCCGCACATCCACATTTAACAGCCACCTCCTAAGCACAGTGACCTGCCACATTTCATCAAAGCCCCTTCACTATGAACTTCTTTCAATATTCTGAAAATCACTTTCTTCAAGTGCTTTCCAGTGTTCCATAATGTTGCTGTGACAGAAACTGTTAACCAAAGGGATTTAGAGGGTGCTGCTCAGTTCAACCTGAAACAAAGTCAACAAAACCTGCATTTCTAAACTGAGGAACAAGAAAACAATCATCAGGAGTCACTGCTTGGGCTCTCCCAGGAATAAGTCAGGACCATGTAAGGTTGCTGGGCTTTGTTTGAAATTCCTGCTTGGTCTTCTCAAGAGAATATTTTCCACAGAGCAAGGAAAGAGCTGATGTCAGGAACTGTCTTTAACAGTCTGTGCTTGCAAAGCAGCTCAATTAACCTAAATCTGGGTGATTAATAATAAAGGAGACACAGGTGAAGTGTTACACTTAGATAGCGTGCTAGGTTAAACCCTGAATTTCTCAAAACAATGACCATTACCATTCACTGAAAAATTTGGCTGAGTTTTGTCTCCCATCTGCATAGAGATATTCCAGCGGAGTGGTTTTGCACATTTAAAATTGCAGCTGATCTTCACAGCCTAAAATACACACAGAGTGTCAAGTGGCTCTTTCCAACGCAGCAATGATACATTTTGTTAAGCTGTAGAAAATATTTAAAAACTAATTAATCACTGCAGTAACTTGCACTTGACTGTGAAGCACTTCAAACTCTGTAGAGGGTCTGTGCGGATCAACAACATCCAGCTGGAAGCAAAGGAGGAATTCCATATCCAAGCCCCAGGGAAGGCTGTGGGTGACTGCAAAGAACCCCCAGCTCTGACTGCAGAGCACACCCAAAGGCTGTCATTAGAGCAGCCACATAAAGATATTTACTGGGGATGTGGAGGGGGAAACACAGGGAAAAGGAGTAAATCCAACTGCAGCACATAAAGCGGTATTCTCCCCTAAAACTCCTTCAACACAGTAATAATGCACATTCACAGTATGGCTGGAACTAACACCTCTACAGTGCTTGTCTCTCTGCATCTCTGGCCTCTTTAGGAATTCCTCTCTGCAGGGCAAAATCAGCCTCAGTCTTAACCCAAAAGAAGAGAAAAAGAGACACATTCTTATGACACAGATACATGAAAGAGTTAATGACAAATCATTACTTTAATCTCAGAGGTGCTGAATAAAAGCATTAATTGACACAACTCAACACTTCTAAAATTTTCCCAGCCCTCACAAAACTGTTCTTGTAAGTTTGATTATTTTTTCATTGCAGCATGTGTTGTGCAGAAGGCACACACAAATCCTCAAAAAGCAGCTTCCAAAAAAAAAAAAAAATCCTGGTGAACACAGCACAGAAGGCTCCTCTGAAGACAAAGAACAAGACATCAGTGTCTCATCTGCTGCGAATTAGTTTGCTTCTTTTCCTTCAAGAACTCTTAATATGAGAATCTGATCAGGAGTTAATCTCCCTGAGCAGACACCACTTTGTTATCCTCCGTGGTAGTTCTCTGCTCCTGGGGTAATTTGTTGCTGAACAATTGAGGCAAACGCTTGGCTCAGGATAGAAAGAAGTAAGATTAGTCTGTAATTGGAATATTTTGTCTCATTTATTTTTGAAGATGTGCCATATTACACTCCATCAGCCAGGGGTTATTGTTTTATGAAATCAAGCTGCACCTGGCATTGCATTGTACAAAACCTCAAGTGCTGCTGTTTGCAATCCAGCTCGGTGCTCACCCTGATCCCAGTACCACTGGCTGCCTCATCCTGTGCTGGAACCTTCAGCCCCCTGCAAATTACCCTATAAATTCATTAATTTAAAAAAAAGTGTCCAAGACAACTGTTAAATTTAGCCATAATATCAAACACAACTGGGAAAGATCACAGTAATCCATACTTTCTCTCCATAAATTTACTTTTTACTTCCAGCAAGTTTTCAGGATGATCTCTTTCTCATCTTTAAGCAATTACTACTGCAAATGAAGAAGCTAATTGATTGTATTCCTATTTCATTTAGATTGACCTCTAGGAGTTTTTGTGTGCTTTAAGATGAATGCAGGCATAAAAGCAAGAGGGTATTTAAAATTCAGCTGTATTTATGACATACTTGCTCTGGTGTGTACCACCCCACATGTGACAACATATTCTGAGAAACTGCATTTAAGTAAGTTTTAGGGTAAAACCTAACTTTCAGTATTTAGAGGAATATAAACTTTTTTTCCTGTTATCTAATTTTACTTAAGTACCTACTGCAAAATTCACCTTTGAAAGACATTCTGCCATAAGGAATAAAAAAGCTCTTGAAATATGTGCAGCATCTCCTGCAGGTAGCTAATTCTGACCCAGCCTCTTGTACATACACAAAGCTGACAGGTATTTTGATGGTCTTAATTAAGCCAAGTTTTTACTGTGAAGTTTATACTAACACCACAACTGCAAAGCCAAATATTTACACTGTTCAAATGGAGAATAGAGGTGAATAAACATTCCGAGATAAATCCTGTTTCTAAGATGTCAGGTGGCAAGGGTAGCACAAAGGCTTTTACACTGGTCCTGTTGAAGCATTATAGTATCAAAGTAGGATAAAAAGAAGGAGTTTGCCTGGCTTGGTAGAGATTTGGCCAGAGCATGGTTGGTTCTTTAACTTGGAAAAGAAAGAGAGAGAATCAAAGAAAATTAAATAATTATTAAATAATGAGGGAGAAAGGAGATTTAGTTTAAACACATAACATGCCATGATTTGCCCCTGATATCAATGCATTTCTGGTAAACAGATGAGATAAATCCCATTGCTGCTGTGTATTTCCCACCCATTCCCTAACACTTACAGGCTTATATTATTAAACTTATACTCAGTTTTAAACAACCATTTTTAAAACATCCAAAACTTGAACATTAGTATGAGATATAAAAATAGTGATTGATTTTTCAGCAACAGTAACAAACTGCATGTTCCTATGGATTTCAGACGGTAGGAAAGCAGTGAGGACCAGGCTACAGCTAAACCAAAAAAAAAAAAAAAAAAAAAAAGAAAAGTACCACACTGAGGAATCAATGGAAGGCTGCAAAGATGCAAAAAGACTCATGGCTGTGCTATAAACACAGAAAAAAAAAAAAAAAAACAAAATGTATAGAATCTAGGAAAGGAAAAGTAAATTAATTTTGTATTTCCCATATAAACCAAATGCTGTCACCTCAGAGGCAGCCTTCTCCACCCCAAAAGAGACCCAGAGGAGGCTGAAAAAGTGCAGCTCTTCTGGCAGTGCTAGATCCAGGTATGGCTCTTTAGCAGCTGAATTTTGTGTTATGCTCCAGCCTGAGATTTGTCCAAACACAAGGAAGGCATTGGTTTGTCTTTGCAAAATTGCTTGCAAGAGCTGGGATACAATGAACGTTATTAGTTTGATCAATTGTTACCAAGCAAGCTGCTAAATAGGTTCAGTTTTTTCTAACAGCTTATTTTGGTGGCTGTAAAGGTTTTCTTGAGCCTGTTCCCCTGGAAACCTGGTTTACCTAATCTCTCAGGAAAGTTTTTAACACAGAAAAACTGAATTACAAGTTCACCTGAAAATCATGAGCCATTAAAACCAGGTGAAACTCCAGTTTTCACAGTCTAACTTCACCAAAGGCCCTTCACACACTCCCCACAGTCAGACCAGGTGCTTCCCCACCTGCTCAACCCCACAGCAGAGCCTCAGATGTCCTGATCATTACAATAATTTAATCTCGGTGCAATAACTAAGTAACAAAATAACAGCTCAAGCTGGTGCCTCCAAGGGGGGACCCCAAACAAAGCGCATCCTGGGATTTCATACCCTCACAGCCCAGATGTGCAGAAGTGTGGGGGTCATTGGCTCCCCCCTCAGAGTGTCCAGAGGTCCCCTTGTCCTTTTCTATGCAAAGGGGCAGCAGCTCATGGCCTCTTCTTGCCTGGGGCAAGCTGTACCCCGAGATACTTGCACCCAATATTTCCCTCACCACCCCTCCACACTGGTTTAAAATCAGTTCAGAGGCTTTCTGTGAAGTTATATAGATTTTATTTTTTTTTTAATTAAAAATTTTAAAGCCTGTAACCTTCTATCCACATGCAAAGGGAGAACATACCCAGTTCGGCTCAGACAAGTCATCATCACAACAATATTTCAATCATGGCTTTTAGTTGATTACTAATTATGCATGGAACAATAAACAAAAAATGAAGGCCCTCCTTGTGCCAGACATTCAACTTCAGGCTCTGAGACTCTTGGGGCCAAAACCTTGTCCCATGAACACCAAGAAGAAGCATCCCCCCAACCCCACAGGTAGGGAAGCAGGGCTGTATGGGCTCCGTGGTCACAGCTTCTCCCCAGGTCACTGCAGGTACTGTGCTTGTGCTCCCTCAGCTGTCTCCTGGCAAGAAGGGAGAAAAATTGATTGCATCCCTGCTTCCCTACCTGCGTAAGTTGAATTTTAAAGGACTTCTTAAAACCTTCAAAAGCCTGGGGAAAAAAAATAGTGGTTAAAAACCACTGGGTCAGTTTTAAATTTATTGGTACAGCAGATGGGAAAGGTTTAGTTAATTTTTTATTTATTCTCTTAACATTGACAAGTAAGCTTCTTTCCCTTTTTCCCCCACCTTGACATTATCCAAGCTGGTGTGCCTGGGAAGTTGAACCACTTCTGCTCACTTCAGAGCACAGCCAAGTGTGGGTGGCATTGTGCCATGGCCCAGCAGCCTAACTCAAGGTGACAGCTCCTTCAGAGAGACACGACAGCCGTGTCCTGTGCTGATCCCCAGCAAGTTCAGGATCCCACACTGACATCTTCTCATCCCTTTCACAGCCCTTATTCCAAGGGGGAGGAAGTAAACTCTTCCATCTTTTCTCTCCTCCAGCATTTTTCTTTGTTAGCCTAAAAAGAAGAGCCAGATTGTGAGTTTTCAGCAACATTTTATACCAAAGTGTGTCAGGAGCCATTACCTGGAGGTGCTGATTGCTGTTGAGACAAGTTGGCAACTGGTATTTCTTTGGAATGGCTACAGACAAAAATAGTCTGAGTTGCTGCTGGGTTTTAAAACTGATTTCTCTAAAGCAATATTTTTCAGAATGAAAGGAATTGTCAGAGGCAACAAATTGCACATGAGATATGAAAGAAAAGGTAAGTATTTCTATCCTGGGGATACAGCCCAAAAGTGTGAAACATAGCTCTGAAAAAAATTAAAAAATCTCAGTGGCAGCTTAAAAAAAAAAAAAAAAAAAGAAAAAAAAACCTGGCAAAGTTATTGAAAGAAACATCAGAAATTATAACCCAAAGATGGGGTTAAAGGCCACAGCACATGTACTCATTCACTGGTAGTTAATAGCTCAGATCTCAAGAGGTTGCTGGGGACAATTGCTGGGTAGGAAACACTGCTGCATTTTAAAGGCACTCTCAGAGCACAGAATAGAAATTGTAGGATTGTATTCTTGTTGTTCCTGCTCTGAGGACTTGCCAAGCAGAAGTATAACCACCTGTATAGCAGGTGTGAAGAGAGTAACCTTTCAGAAAGCTGTTTCAGATTTAGTAATAACATCTGATATTTAAACAACCTGGACATTTTAGAATTCTTGTCTAGATGGGGCACAAGCAAGGTGCAAAAGTGACTGCAGCACCCACCCCAAAGGTACAGCACAGACAATTTCTTCTCAGACAATTTTCCTGGTTCACCTTTCTCGCAGCGTGAACAAACAGCAATATTTTTTAGGTGCTATAATTTCAGGCATGGGGCAATACTTCAGCAGCATTCTACTCTGCCAGAGAGAAGGACTTGAATTTTAAAAGGCAGTGTATGATTTACAAGCAAGTTTCACTGCACTTTGCATCATGCTACACATGCTCTCTGCCTTCTGTGTGCTGGGAATCTTCATTCCAGCTGGCAGCTTGTTGTTTCTCTGCTGCAAATTGAAGTGGTGCTTTTCCAGAATTCTAACTCTTATTGTTTCAATTTCAAGCTGAGTTTCAGTCCATGAATAATGTTCAGAAATAGAAAGCAGAAGCATGTACATTTGCTGCCCCAGATGTTATTTATGTCAGCTTAGAAAAAAGTCAGACACTGACAGCTCCTGAGGTAATCAAATATTTTCTGTTCATCTCATATTGATCTTGCAAAAATCTAGCTTGCTTGATTGAAACAAGTTGTTAAAGGAATAGAGTAGCCTCTCTTACCTGCAGTAACCAAGCCAGCTGGCTGGCGTGGAAGCACAGACATTAAAGGGATTATGAAATAATTTTCTTACCTAGTAGAGTTGCTATATAATAATTATTCCTTTCTCTGCTGTACACAGGCATTTACTAGAACTTAAATCCAGTAGTTGGATAGAATCTGCCTTTCAGGATTTCAACCTTGTAGAGCATTTTGTGCTATGCAATGAGCAAAGATATATTTATCATGCTGGTTCAGGCAAGGGTTCATCAAGCCCAGCCTGCTGCCTCCAGTGCCAGCTGTAAGCAGACAGCCAGGCACAAACAGGAGCACTGTCAGCCTGTCTGGCACTTTCTGCGAGTCCTTTCTCAGTCTCCAACTTTATTGAGCTCCAGAGAGCTCCTGAGCCCAGCTTGGTTTGTTTAGAAGTCCTCCCAAGGATCTCACTCCCAAGATTTTGCACATTGTAAAAGTTAAATGCCCTTAACTCTGGCTGAGTCTCTTGTGACCAAAGGGATTCTCACAGAAAGAGGGTGGCTGTGCAAAAAGCGTGCTGGGGTTGACAGTGTTTGCTGTCCCAGCCTGGATCAATCCCAAATGTTATTGGCAGTGCTGCCAAGGCACTGAGTCAGAGACCTCTGTGGGGCTGATGAGGACTGTCCTGGTTCAGGGTAAATTTGGGAGGGAATTCCCCAAAGGGGCTCCTCTAGGAAAGCAAATTCAATCGGCCTCTCCCCCCAACCAGTTCAGGAGAAAATTCCTCCTCGGAGAAAAGTGGAAAAAATCTGTTTATTAAACAATAAAACCTAAACAATATTAAACAATAATATTGCTGCTCCAAAAGAGATGACAAACACAGGAAGTCCCCTCAGCTCCCTCAGTCTCTGATCGGTCCCTCTGGTGCTGGAAATGCCGCGGCCCAGGCCCGGCCTGGTGGGCCACAGGTGGAGCTGCCGGTGCTCTACTCGTGGTCAGGCCAGAGCAGGTTAAACAGCTCCAAAGAAAAGGGGGAAAAAAACCACACTCCAGGGAACTTCTCTACCTCAGGTAGCTAAACTAACTAAAACAAAGGAGAGCTCTGTCCCACTGTCTGTCCATCCACAGATAACACAGCCCAGGAGCAGGAATGTGGAGTGAGTGCAGTGTCTGAAAACAAACTGCTGCTTCTTCTCTCCCCTTCACTCTCTGCAACAAGTCTTAAAGGTGCAACATTTATTATTCAGCATAAACAGAACAGACAATTGGGGATAAAAACATCAGAGTCAACCCAGGAGAAGCACCTGCAGCCCTGCCCTGTGCTACATCCCAGCTCCTTTGGGAGCTCTGACACAGCAGCTCTTCACCTTCACCTGGCAGGTTCTGGTCAGGGATGAACTGATTTTCCTTGGTTCTGTTTTTAACTGTGTGTGGGGCACAGTCACTCCTTCACCTGGCCAGAGAAGTTCACCTGGGTCTGGAGGTGTCTGGAGGAAGGAGTTTCTGTGCCCACCTGAGCCTGAACTGGAGTCTCTGTGTGGGTGCAGAAGCTGTGCTGGAAGGTTCCTGGATCAGTGTGGGCTGCCCCGCACTCAGAGCTCAGATAAACCCAGATCTGACCAGGGATACAGGCACAGCACCAGCACAGAATTTCCAATGCATCTCAGAGAACTCCTCTTTGTTTTTTCCAGCGTTATTCAACACATCTGTATCATTCCCTTTTGCTTAGCGACTTGATCCTTATACCTGTGTTAGTTGGATTGTTTATTAGGTTTTCCCCTTTGGCTAAAATATCTAAACCTCATTTTCTTGTTTTATTCTGGATTTCAGTTGGTCAGAAATGTAGCAGACCTGTTCTCTACTTCAATTATACCAGTGAATCTGTCCCTGCAAACATGTTTTCTCCCAGAAGGGAAACAAGGGAAGAGAGAGAATTTCAGTCCATCTGTTCTGTCCAAAATTAGGAATTACAGAGGAGTGTGAGAATAAAACTAAAACCCTACAATCCCATAAACCTACCCACGCTTGAATTGAATCTTATTTTGCCTGAACTAGTTCTCCTATTCCTAGTAGAATCACTGCAAATTCTCTGGTACCTTTTTTTACAACTTAAAATTTTAATTGGAAACAAACTACTACATGAACTGCATAGGTCACGTAAGATGTAGATTATGGAAATTCCAAAAAGATGCACCTCAGGCTTGGGCAGCTTGGAGTTCAGATGTCTAGACATCTCAGGATTATCAAAATTCACTCTCACTGGTGAGAAAGAAGCTTGTGTTGAATTCTAAGCTGGAAAGGCTTAGAGGGAAAGGCAGGATGAAGAGGGGGGCTGTGCTGTGCACACAGCCGTGCTATTTACAACATCCCATCTCACATGCCACAGTTCAGACCTAGTTGTCTAAAACTGATGCAATTCAATAGAGTGAAACTATTCCAGCAGTTGAGGCTATTCTGCTTCATTATTCTCCCTCAGTAAATCAGGTACATTAGGGTTCAAAACACCTGAACTGTGTCCTCAGTACTCTGAACTCAATTTCCTACCAACTTGCACAGTGAAAATAGGACCAAAAAGTGTTGCCTTTAGTAAGGCAAAGTTATACCACTATTTTCCTCTTTTCTTTTTAAAAACAAGCAAAACAAAACAAAACTAACCAAGTTTACTACGAAATGATGCTTAGCTTGAAAGAGATCAGCTCTTCAGCTGAAATTCAGAGGCTCCCCCAGTCTCCATCAGTAATTAGAGAAGAGCAGCTGAACTCATCCGAGTGCCCAGTGAAGCAATTCTGGAGAGAGCAGCACACCCCCAGTCCCCAAGGGGACAATTACAGCAGCCTCCTGAAGGGCCCTGCAGCACAGGCAGGTATGCAAACACTGAAAAAGATGCTACAAAATAAGAGAAATATTTGCAAAACTGGCCTTGGATTTTTTTTTTTTTTTTTTCTGCATGGGACATTCCTCAGATTATTTTCTAGAAGCATTCGAACAAAAAACCTCTTGTCAAGTCTGACTTTCTGCCCTATTCCCTCTCTTACCTTTTTTCACTCCCTACTGCAACTCTCATGCATTTTAGAGACCTCTATCACATGGATTTATCACTCAGTGACTAGAGAGAGTACGTGATGCAAGGCACGTGGTCCATACCATAAATAATTTGGGCAAGTAGAACTTAATTTTCCTTGAACAGTGAACAGATTTAATCAAAACCAAGCATCAATCCCCAGATCTCCCTGGAACAATATAATTGTCCATAATCCAGCCCTCCCTGCCCAACCTTCCCAATTGGTGGTGCACTTAGCTTTCAAACAACATCAACTGTCAAAAAGTGCTTTTCTGTAGTTTTAGAAGGCTCCTTGGCTGTAGTTCCCAGTAATACAGAGCAGTGTGCAGGTCTCTGACTCCTCCCAGGCAATCCATGCTCTGCCATGCAAAGGTGACACTTTGCCAAGTGGGCACTCAGCCCACCTTGACCAGGCTCAGAAAGTCCTTGGTAGAAGGTGGGAGGTACAAAGTAGACAAGAGTTAGGTCAGTACTTTCAAACAGTGATTTTTCTTTGCAGCTTGATGCATTCTTTGGCATTGTTTGGCCGTGAAGTATAAGAATACTCAATCTTCTTCCTATCTACATTCAGGACAGCAAATGATTTAATTTGCTTATCAGCATGAACTAAGCCAGTGAAAACAGATTTTTACTCATTCTCTCCTCTTTCAGGAAACAAGTTTCAATTAAATTGAACCAGCATCTACATACTGACTGGAGAACAGTTCAAATGCACACAAATTGAAAATTCAACAAGAACAACTCTTTTAACCATTCCTGGTTGGGAAACCCCAGCTACAGCAGGGAGCAGCTCTCAGGAAATACTTTATAGAACTTCAGAAAACAGCTAGGAAAGGTATCTTTGAAACTATATCTGTATTCATGAAACCAGACCCTTTATTTAAATGCCTGGGGTGTGCAGTTTTATATATATATACACACACACACATGTATTTATATACCAAGAAGCAATTAGTTCCCAAAAGTAATATCTGCCATTAGCACTCAATTAATGGTCAGTGTGGTTTTCTGATCACTGTATTTTCAAAGGATATGACAATCCAGTCCCTGATGTCTTTGTACAGTGGTTAGGACAAATCAAATCTGCTTTTAATTTGAAGCATTGTACACATTACTTCAAGAGCTTAATTAACTTATCCAGCTTACAAGTAGTACTTGCAAACACTGCTATACAAACAGGAAGGCCCAGTTAACACTGAGTAAAAACAAGATCAATGTATTTGAATGATCCTTGGCCAGGTGGATCTTGTTACCCCCTGTGGTTTGCTGGTATTTGGAGGCACAAGCTGATCAGAAACAGAGCAGTAGAGGATTCTGCCCAAGTGGCACCTGCTGCTTACAGGGGACTTTTGAAAACCACAGCTCCCAATAACCACAGCACCTGCATTTTATGGAATCACATAGCCAAGGAGAAGTCAAAGATACCATAAATTTCTTTGCCTCTGAAGAGAAGGAATCAAGAAACCCAGAATATTAAAGAAATTCCCAGATCTGCTACTGAATTTCTATGATATCTTCTAATTTTCATCTACTTGGTATTTCTTCTGTCTGCTTAGATTCTGACTGCTGGCTGACACAGGCTTTAAGCAGCTTTAAAAGTGTCAGTGAGCTCTTTTGTCAATATAAGAAACCCACTCAGGCCATACAGCTAAGAGGTTTGGAAGAATCCTGGCAGTTCTGATGCTTTTAAATGTGCACCCAAATCACTCAAAACTTTCAAAAGTGGAACCACTGTGTATCTGGAAAGATGGTCACAGGCAAAAATCACACCTCATACAGTCACATCAAAGCCAACATGAAAACCAACCATCCAAAATCCAGGTACTTGAAATCCCAATATATCTTTCACATTTCATTAACACTCAAATAATGCAGGTTTCAGTTTCTTCCTTGGCAGCCCTTTGTGGAGCTACCTTGAATATGTTCTTTTTTGTTGGGTGTGGTGAAAGTTTTTTTTTTGACAGTTTTTACATTGCAGACAAACCTAATGAAAAAAATGTGATTTCCTCCCAGCTCTTTTGAATATTGCTCCTCTTCCCACTTTATTTTCCTGCATAGTGTGATGTGTTAGATCCCAAACTCCTTTCAGAACATTGTGACACCAGCACAATGACAGAGTTGAAAGCCATAAAAAGTTATTATTACACTCTTAGAAATGCTATTGTAATCAATCTTCTGTTATGTATTCTCCAGTTGGACATGTACCACAAATCAACCACATGTAGCCACGGATAGAAATGACATGATTTAAACTTTGGTGCAATAAGGTAAAATGAATCAAATTCACCTTGACAGGAACCTGCACCATAAGCAGTGCACTCAGCTAAAAAGAGTTTGTCATCAGTATGGACAAATCACAAATGGAAAGGCAACCAGGAGTGTTGCCATTTTGTCACTGCACAGGCAGGATATATGTTGGAGCCTTAGTCATTCATTCAACAGGAGTGGATCCAGTTTAGAAATTTGTTTTACTTGAATCTGGATTACCAATTAGAAGCCAACTGGCCTATGTTCTGTTCTCCACTGTTGATCACTACTACATTGTCTGACTTGGGATTGCAATAAAAAATAAATATAGAGTTGTCTCTTGGCTTTCCTCATAGCATTGAGGTGAGAGCTGGACATCTTGGCAAAAGGAATCAGTCCCTGTTGTGACCTAAATTTCCTCCTAAGATGATTGGAAGAATATCTATGGGAGAAGAACTCTAGATATAAGTCTCACTTTACAGAAGGCATTGGACTTACATTTGCCTATATTTATTTTACACAGACACATCAACATGCTGTAATTTCAAGAACCCTCTGTGTGCAACTGCTGTTTATGCCAGAGAGTGATCTTTCCCCTGGAAGCATTAGATGCTTATCTTGTTTCATTGTACTCCCTGATTTGTCTTAGTCTGAATATTCATTTTAGGAAAACAGAAGACACAAAGCCATGAGGCCTCCTGTGGAGCAAATTGTTTTCAGCCTTCATCTGAAAATTTTAACTATGGAGTCATTATTAAGTAGAGACTATTACAGACTAAGCAGTGTTATTAGTCTAATGTCACCAATTTTCCCCTCATTTGCATTAGACTTACCTGGAGTACAAAGTGTAGCTGTGAAAAGTTGTGTGCCTGTTTCTTAAAGACCCTCCCAGCATAACAACCTAATGTACCACCAGACAGGTGTTATCAAGATGCCTTTGTGCTATTAATTCCACACAGTGCTTTCATTCCCGATTAGTGCATCATCTAGGTAACAATCACGGGAGCTTATTTGCTCTGCTACAAACCAGTTTTTAATTTTAAAGCAGCAGAGGCCTCTCCTCCTCTTATATGTACGCATTGTCCATGGAAAGGCTTTAGCCACACAGACACATTTGGTATACAGGGCTAGCCAACTCCCATTTACTATTTCTTTCCAAACACTCAGAGTGCTCAGACTGCCTGTGTAAGAAGTGGTTCAGAGCTAAAACAGACCAGGAATGTGTGTACAGTGAAATACCAGAAGTCTGCAAAGAAATCTTAACAGAACCACTGATAGGAAAAGCATTGGATAGACCCCAAGAGCCAGGCAGGTTACATTTCTGTCAGAGATTAAAGAGACTTGGGGTAGAAGAGATGAAAATATAAAAAAAAAAAAAAAAAAAAGGAAGAAAAAAGAGAAAAATAAAAAACCCCATCACTTTCAGAAACAATAGGATCAAAGGAAATTAATCTATTTAAGTCCAAAAGTCCAAACAGTAAGATGAGAGAGGAGTTGCCAGCTAATGCACAAAATTATTTAGGAATGGAAGTCAGCAGTCCTTCCTTAACCAGGAGAGGAGGCTGGCTGTGCTGAACACTCCCAAGCTTTAAGAATAAAAAATAAGATACAAACAACTGTCTGGGTAGGACTCTGTGCTTTCACCTCTACTTCATAAGCTCACTCTTTAACCCAGAGGTACACATGTTCACATTAAAAAAAAATTATTCTTTTTGTGTTGCCACTGGCCAGGAGCTACAAGAGAGGCTTCTCAGGTCCTCTGCTCTGCCAGAATTTCCACAGTGACAAGCAGAAACAGGGCTGGGTCCTCTGGTGTAACCAGTGTACAGGAAATTGATGCTGTTTTCTTGCTCAGGTCAAGAGGGGATAGCTGCACAAGGCAGGCTGGTCTCTGAGCCCAAAAATTCCTTTTTAGGGCAGTGCCTCCCCCAGACGGGTAACAGAGCACCTGGCCAGCGATGCTGGCAACAGCACCACAGCAGGAACAACACAGTCATGGGAGGGAAATGAGCCCTGCTTAAACACAGCTCAAATTTAGGCTAAGGAGTAGCAAAGCCAGCCCAGAGAAGTATCAAAAATGGTTATTCTCTATTTGGGAACTTGTACAGGTATAGCACACAATAAGAAAACATTTAGTCCATAAAATAAGTACACATGGACTTTTTGTTTGGTTGGTTTCATAATAACCAACTATGGCAAGGTCTGTTTCTTAAAAGTTCATAGTTTGGGCAGGAAATCCAATGTGACTGTACAGCAAAATTGGTTACCTGTGCTGCAGGTTTCAATAAATGAAAACACTGAAGTGGAGCCCAGCATGTTAGTCAGAATTTTGCTAGCTCAGTAATGTTTTAGCAGTCATGCACTGCCAGGATCTATTGTTTGCGCCCCATCAGAAGGATGGGGTTTCTCACAGCATACAAAGCCTCTCCCAACAGCAGCTGGATTTCCTGAGATTCCCAAGTAAGCTGAGAGAACAGTTTCTATCAAGCTTTGAATTCATAATTCGATGTGAACGTGGCAATTATTTCTAAAAGCTTCTAAAATGGTATTGCAGAAAGAGCAAACTGGATATAGAAAAGATGTAACAAATACAGAAGAAAGAAGATGAAAAAGTGAATTTCCTCCTAGTCTCAGCTGAGACAAAGCTCTTCAACATCATTACTTATTAACAAATTAACATATCATATATGAACATAACTTCACCATTACATATTAACAATAACTCCCTTCCACAAAAGCTGCCTCCATCTGCAGTTGAGCAGATCTTAAGCTAGGGAATGTTCTTTAAAGATGTCCTAGGTCCAGTTAATAAAAAGTCATGCCAAGAACATTGATAGGAGACAAGGATATCAAGATTACATTGCTTCAGGTTAAAATATTTCAAAATTATGGAAAAAAAAGCATTTGAAAAACTGTGATGTTCCTGAAGTCTTACAGACAAACCATACATAAAGTAAAAGCTGAAGAAAGTACGTCTAAAAACCTCAACTTGCTTTATTTTCTCTCCCATCAGAGCAATTTCTCCAAAGTTACAAAAGCTGCAACACTACAATTAAAGTGAATATTGGACTCCACATCAACACTAGAAATGGTAAGATGCCTCAGTCACGACATTCACAAGCCCTGCCCATCCACATGTACCCTTGTACCTCCAATAACTTCAAAAAAAACCTCTCCAAGTTTGATGGAAAGATCAATTTACCTCCCAAGTGTGTGACATTTGTATATTGCTCATGCTGGGCAGGGAAGACAGACACAAGTTCACGCTGTGTTTCCTGTCATTCATCCTCCTCCCCTCCAAGGATGGCAATCGCAGCCAGCCCTGAAGAAGCCCAAGGACAGCAGATCCACCTGCAGCACCCACAGCACGCTGCTGCTTCCCAGCCATGAGCCCACAAAGGGGGAAAGCTGCTGGAGCTGCTGAGATGGGGCTTGCAGGACAAAATCCCAAGAGAAACCCTATTTTCCCTCTCCTCTAATAAGACCTGCCTTGATACAGCAGCAGTTTATTGGACTTCATGTTTCAAACAGCCACTTTCCTCAGCACACAGCTGAAGTCTGAACCACAACAGCTCATCCTCCCCATCCTCACCAGCAACACCATGAGAGTTACACAAGTTTCAAATCACATTTAGATGTCAGTCACAGCTTCACAGACCAAACAAGTCAGAAAATATGCAGGAGAAGGGCCTCCGTTTGCCCTTTAACACATGCTAGAGGAGTTAATAACCCTGTCAAAGGTTGTCATGTAGAAAGATTTTGATTTTTTTTAAGTCCTCGCACACATGTGCTCTAGCAGAGCCCTGCAGCTGCTGTGAGGGCCACAGGCTGCCATGGAGCTGCCTCCTGGGAACCTTTTCCAGCTGTTTTCTAATTTCACAAACTTCCACTCATCCCCATCTCCCTGTTGCTGCCTCACATTTCAGTGGAACATCCCACCACTGGCAGCTCAAGAACCTTTTCTCTCTTGCAATTTCCACACATCCTCGCTCTCTCCAACACATTACTCTTCAAATCTCTTTTTCTCTGTCATCTAATAGATTTACACGGCTACATTTAAATCCACTAAAATAAAAATGTTCAGAACACAATTTCCATTTTGATTTTACAAAATGGAGTTACAGCTAGTTGGAAATACAAAGCTGTGCATAGCAGGTTTTAGTGCCCATTGGCTTAAATGTAAATCTTGTACCACACAAGGTCATTTCATTCCACAGGCAGGAGATTTAAGTTTCTATTACAAAATGTTTCATTTCCCCACATACTGAAAATGAAGTAGTTCACTCTGATCATCTAAGGACACTAAGCTTTTGAATCTGATAACATATTATTTAAACCTGAACAGAGTGCACCACTTTTGTGAGAATGAGATGACATAAGAGATATTTTTGAAGGTGCTACAAGTAATAGAGCATTACCAAACAGCCACTGCAGTGCTTTAAAGTCCCCAGAAAACCATGTCAAGGAAAAAGAAAACCTCTTTATAGCAACCCTGTTTTGATAGGTAGAAGCCAGCCAGAAGCCTACTAAAACAGCAACAAGAAAACACAACTCTGGGAAATTAATTCTAGCAGAATAAAGGTGTAAAAATCAACATCCATAAGTCTCTAATTCAAATATAAATAATCTTAATTTAAGAAGAAATAAAGAAACTGAACTGAATTTTGAGAGATTTTGATACTAAGATGTCAAAGGAATTTAATGCTAGCTAGGTAATTCCCTGAAAGTATTCAAATTAATCTCCTCAAATATCATGTTTGGGGCCAAACAGCCTATGCAGATGTATATGCTACATATCAAATATGTTGATTCTATCTAAAGTGTCTTATCACTGAATTCTGTATCCTCCCCCTCTCCACACTGCCTCAAAGCCTGCACTTAGCACATTAAAAAAAAAAAACAAAACAAAAATCTTCCCATACATTATTACTCCCTTCTTGTAACCCAGCACGTCTCTGTCCTTCTAAATTATGGGAGAAATAAACAAACAAAAAGTCTTACTTGGTCCCCTTTCCCCTCAACTTCTACCAACAATTAAATTACTGAATTCTTAACACTTGAGCAAATGAGATTATCCACATCCCACAGCTTAACTGCCCTCACACAGGAACCAAAGGTGCACAGGACATTTCTGCAACCTCTTGGATCTTATGAGCTCTACAAACATGAACTAGGGCATGCCAGCCCACCTTGCAGTGACAAGGGACAGGGCAGAGCACTGGGGCTGTGCCAGAGGCAGCTGAGGAACCCCGACATCTCCCACAAGGCTATTATGTTGTGTTATCACAATATATCTGTGTAGCCATGATATTTTTCTGAAAAATCCTTTCCTTAGGATTTTTTCTCCTGAGAAGCTGAGAGGCCTCAGGAACAAAATGTAAACAATGGTTATCTGCTGCTGTGGAATGCAACAGGTGCATCTGTGATTGGTCTCATGTGGTTGTTTCTAATTAATGGCTAATCACAGCCCAGCTGTCCAGACTGTCTTGGTCAGTCACAAGCCTTTGTTATCGTTCCTTCTTTTTCTATTCTTAGCCAGCCTTCTGATGAAATCCTTTCTTCCAATCTTTTAGTATAGTTTTAATGTAATATATATCATAAAATAATAAATCAGCCTTCTGAAACATGGAGTCAGATCCTCATCTCTTCCCTCATCCTAAGACCCCTGTGAACACCATCACATTTCTGTTTTCCAAGAAAATGAGCAAGCACTGGTTATTTCAGGTATAAAATTTGTGAGCCAGCACTAAGCGATGCAGAGGTTTCAGCCTCCTGCAGTCAGGCTGGCACTGTAACAGAGTGCCCAGTTCTGGGCAGCACTGTCCTGCAGGGGCTCTCCCAGGGGATTCACAAAGCCACAATAAAAACAAACACTGGTCTACAGTTTCAAGAGGCCTGAGCATGAAAGTCTTGCAACGTGAATTCCAAAGCTGAATTTTTAAAATAGGAATCCAAGTGGTCCCTGAGCCTGGCAGAGTGGCTACAGCCATGGCCAGAGCTGAGCATTCAGGCTGGGGGTTTCAGGGGAGGGCCCACCCGACACACAGAGCAGGGCACCACAGCCTCCCTGGAAGGAAGCCTCAGCCTGCTCTGCCAAGAGAAATCAATTATCTCATTGATCTAACAGGTAGCACTGCCAGCCTTGGCCGTGGAGCTGCTGCTGGAGATGCAGAGAGCTGACCCACTAATGCTCCCATTAGCCTGCTGCAGGGCTGTGCCAGCATCTGCACACAGAATTCACACTGCATGGCTGCATGGGCCAGCCAAAACTATCTGGGACATATTCTATTAGAGATGATATTGCTTTTGCTCCAACAAGCAGCAACTCTATTGAGATTGGCTAATTCAATTTTCCCCATCTTATCAGATTTCTTTTTAATGAAACTGAACAATAGTTTCATTTGTTATGTTATTAGTTTTCCCAGTGGTAGCAGCAAGACTAACTCAGTTGAAAGCTAAACAACAGCGTTGTACCGGTGTTGACTGTTTATCATCACCATGTGCCAGCCTCATATTGCAAAGTTGCCTTAGTCCATTCCTTTTTGTTTGCTTCCCATCCGTGGGGATTCACAGCTCGGAGGTCATCTTCCTGCTCCATCTACTTTGTGGATTAGCATGTACATGTATCTAAGTACCAAACCTCTGAAGGGATCTGAAATTATCTGGGATGTCACAGTGATCGTGGGATACATCAGACTGAAATAAAGGCTTTTTCTTCAGGAGGGGAAATTATTGTCTTAGAGCTTCATACTTACAGTTCTTGTTAAATAAATATCTTGCAGCACAGACTATACAGGTTTTCATCTGAGAGAAAACATCCAAATCCTCCTGTTGTGTTTATCAACTCAAAATCCTTTCATCAATTAACCTCCAGAGGTGCTCAAAAAAAGTTGCTATTCCTTAGCAACTACATTAAATTCCTGCTGCTTCAGCTGATTTATCACATTACAAAGACCTGCACTGTGTTGGTGTTTCAGGGAAATTGTATTGAGAAGGCAGGCTCATTTGCATGAGGCTTGCTGAGATTTTTTTTTAGCTCTTTACCTGTAAAGAAATGTTGTGTTTGATCCATGTATTTACTGGTGGTGAGGCAAGGAACCTGCCAGCTTCTTCAAACTAAACCCTGCAGCACATTATGCAGGGGAATGGCCCAGAATGCACAAAACAACCCCTTGGCCTTGGCTCACAAATGTCTCAACTCACTCAGCTGTGGCAGAGACCCCTATCTAAAGCCACAACGGGAGGGCTCTGCTTGACAGAGCAGCTCACAGATGGGAGCTCAGCTCTCAGAGGTGATTAAAGACCGTGTGTCAGCTGCTCATCCAGCACCAGGGTGGAAATTGGCTTCCTGGCCTGCAGATACCACCCTGGTCTCCAGATCCTGAGCACAGACCATGCCTCCAAGCCTCTGCCTTACCACCATCCCCTGCCCATCTCTCATGGAGGCTGCATCCACCAGCAGCAGGAGCTGCCTTCAGCTGAGACAGAGCCCAGAGCAAGGGCACCCAGTGCTGTGGTGGCTGGGAAGGGCCAGCTGAAGGGCTGGATTTACAGCTGCTAGCAGATAACACATCAAAAATGGCCAGTTTCTTCTCGCTTTCAGCTACCAAAGAACAGTATGCTGGTAACAGCCTCAAACCATGGGAGTTTTGAATGTAAAACCAACACCAGAAAAAAAAAATTTGCTTTTCATGCCCAAGCCAGACTGAAATCCATCCAACTCATATTAAAAAGAACAAGCAGAAGCAATCAAGGAGCATATCAATATTTTTCTGTTTTTAAAGCATTTGCTAAGAAATCCCTGTTCTTGCCCAGGCGAGCAGTGGCTGAGCTGCAATAAGAGCTGGAGACCCCCAGCAGCAGCATCACTGTGCAGCTGGAGGAACCTGGCTGCTGCAGGAGCCACAGGACACCTGGCCTTTGAGCCAAACAGCATGGAAATATCCACATTTCAGCATTATCCTTGTGTGCTTCTGGGAACATGCTTCATGTCTGCACCACCTGTAATGCTACAAGCTACAAGAGTTGCTCTTCTACTTGCTCAGTAATTTGCAGTGCCCAGAGACTGCACAGCTCAGACTGAGCAGTAAAGTGCATTTCCACAGAGCAGCAGTGCTCACTGAGAAGTCACCTTAATACTGATTGGCAGAACACCTCTGCCCCCACAGGAGCAATATTCCAATACAATTTCACCTTAGTGCTGAAATCACCTGGTTTAATTCTTGTTCAGCCTACCCAGAATAGTACAGAGGACCCCTAAACATGATCTCAAGAGCAGACGCTTTTTCCCCCCCCAAAGACTAACATTATTCCTCAAATAAATAAACTAAACCGTTATAGCAGTACCAAGGGATTCAGCAAATGTTCAATATTAAAGGTACTTAAATATTTACTCCTGAAGCAACACCAGAGCTCACAGTGTACATTTAAAAAAAATTACAATTATTTGCATTACAATAGCACCTGGGAACCCAGTCACAAATAGGACCCTCTTGTACAAACACTGAACAGAAAAAGACAGTCTCTGAAAAGCTTTTACACTAAAAAGAATTGTGCAGTAATTCCAACTACATGTTATTTCATTCCCAGGACTGAGCCCCTAGTGCTCAGCTGCATGAGACAGTAAATATATTCTTACTCTGAGCACCCCATACATAAATTAAAAGCACAAGGACTCTATGCATCACTGGCTAGCTCTAACCTATCATAATCCCTCATTGTTCCCTATGAAACAGCAAAGCAGAGACTATTTGTAACATGCTTTGAGCAAATAAATTTTAACACTGCATTTTACAAATATATGTAATATTTTTAGGTATTCCAATACTAAATCTCAGGTCTTTTTTTCTGCAGATGTAAAAACAGTATGTTCTGGGATTGATTGTAAGTCTGTTGTAATGTGGACTTTACTTACAAAACACGCTGGGCCACACTGGTGATGAACCTTTTTTTCTTTTGCCTGAATAATAATTAAACCAAACAAGCTGTATGTTCCAGAGGAGGTTGTACACAGGGGGACCACAAGAAGCTGCTGCTGTCTGTACCTCTGCCTCTAAATCCTGCAGGTTCCAATCTATGCTGATTAGGGAAAACAGAGATAACAGTTTGGAAATGTAAAACACAGTCATACAAAATAAACCCCAAGATGTGTGAGCACTGCCTTTTCATAACTGTGCAGATCATTAAAAAAAATATAAATACAAAAACGTATCTCTGCTTCTGTAGTTCTAAAGAAACAACCTGTGGCCAATAAATCAGAAAGCTGGGTATCTTCTGCTTGCTAGCTTAGTCTGCCAAACAATTATGCAGTGAAATGTTCTAATTGCACTTTGATTTTAATGTTAAAACACATTTCCATAATTTCAGTGGCTCTTTACAACACCGTTTAATATTTGCCAATGAAGTAAATGAGCTGCAAGTAACATTCACAGATGGTTCATGTTTTCCATTAAGTTTGCAAGCTAAGATTTTTTTTGTTTACCAAAAAAAATAGTAACTACCTTGGATAAATCCCACAGAGGGGAGCCCTACCCTAATTGGGAAGGGCATCCTGAGCACCTCTCAACACCTACAGGTGCTCCAGAGCTCCACCACCAAGGTAATAAAGACACATTTTTCTCACAAGAGAAAACAAAACCTTGGTCAAGTAAGGAGTTTTATAACAAATTCTTGCTGCTTTCTTAAGCCAGAAGTCTGGGGTACAACTGCTTTATGTTTAGGTTTAATGAACCAGAGCACTTGAGCCTAAGCTGTAAGGGAGACACAAAGACAGCTTCTCACATGCTCTAACCCATTTTTTGGTTTTCCCCTCAGATCTGCTTGAGATTAGGGAAGCAGCTCTCCCAAGGATTTTTGACTGCTTCTGTTTTTACAAGAATAATTTATATCAGCATAAATCCAGACTCGTCAGCTCAGAAATGTTTCAGAGAAAAAATACCCACCTTCTTTCTACTACATGGGATTTTTTTATTTATACAGCAAGGTTTGACTGCTACAGTATTTGAAATGGCATCATCCTGACATACTAACCAGTTTAAATTATATTGACCCAGGGTTCCCACAGCAGCTATTGATTGATCACAGTAGGAATTGAGCAGAAAAGGAGAAGAAAGGTCAAAACAATGATGATCTTAGCGCTGTACTTTTGTTCAAGTGTCTACCCTGTGTGGGAATCCAGTCCCCAGCCTGCAGCTTATAGTGCTGTCAGAAAGTGGCAAAATGCACAGAGACGTTAATCCAACTTTCTTCTGCAGCTCAGAAACATTGAAGCCCTTTTACAGGGACTGAATGCACATCCTGGTAATGCCTGAGTGGGAAGAAGTCACTGTGATTCAAACCTGCTCTGGTTTATAATTTGTTTCAAACAGAGTGCTGGCAATCATCCCTTCCCATTTCAACTTCCCATTAGCGTGCAACTCTAGTTTTGACCTAAATATTACATCAAAAAGGGGCAGGGGTAGGAGCAGAGGAGATGCACATCCATTTTTAAGGGTGAAGTCCTGCTCCCAAAGTCAGAGTGCTGAACTCTCCTTGCAGCATGGGGGATCCATCCTTAGGCTGTGGGGCTCAAAGGGATTCTTCACAAAGGCATTCTCCTCCATGGCTCACTCCCTCTGAGGCAATAGCTGCACACAAACAGAACCAACAGTTCTGCATGGCAGAACATTGAAACTGTAATATAACGAGAGAGAACATCATGATGGCTGTTTACCACTAGCACAAACTGCTGCTCAAGTGCTGTATTTCTGAGCATTCATTGGTTGGATAAGCACCTGAAATATTCCATTAAAGTTCCTGGTCACAGTCTCCGTTAAGTTTCTTTACACCAAATAAATATTTTTTTTCTCATTCAAAGTCTCAGGATAGAAGTAATTGTATTTTTCAAAATTATTTGTGTCTACAGCTATCACTGACATCCTTAGCATGAGAAAGAAAATAAAAACGAACTGGTTCTGTGCTCACAGGAATCTATTTCCTGTTTCTAGAAACTCCAATTCTAATGTGAAGACTCGCAGTTTCTACATAGTAAATCTAATTTTGGGGCTGTTTCAGAATTAGGCAGCCCAAGTGCATGTTGCTCTTGAAACTAAGCCTGCTGCATAGGTAGGCATGATTTCTGAGAGCACCAGGCTTACAGCAGCCTCCTTCAAAGCACAACAGCCCTAACCCAGCTCCTGTGCATCTACAAATCCTACACATGATAAAGTACTTAAAATTCACCCTGCAATAATTTCTGTAAGAAAAGGTGGACATAAACCGTCAGATGTGGACACTCTTAACCCCAGGGGCAGCATAAATTCTACACAGTTCTTCTCCACTCTATTTTAGTGCCTGTGCAAATACTCTTTACCTTCAAATGAAACACGTGCAGTGAAACCACAAAACCTCATTAAGAAGTGCTGGCTCCTTGCACCACTTCAGACAATTGAAAACCTCAGCAACTCAGAGATTGCCTATTATTTTTCTCTTCTAAACACAGTATGAATAGCCATGAGGACACGCTGCCTGTACCTGGCCCTCAGTCATCACTGAGACACAGGAACTTCCAGGCCCATTTATTTCCATGCTGCACTTGTAGCTCTGCCTGAATGTGAGGCACTTGCACTGTGGTGGCTCACACTGAAAGCACATCTTGGTGTGATTGCAGCATGTTTCCCATCCAGGCTTCCTCTGCCTCCTGCCTACGAGCCATGATCACCTTCCATCAGCAGGGAAACAGAGGCTGGGGCAGTGATCAGCAGAGAGGGGGAAAAAGCTTTGCTGGAGCACACTTATGCTCAGATCCTTCAGCCTGGAGACAAACATTTCTGTGGAATGTGTCTTCTCTATTACAGCACAGACACTTCTATTTCTGCTGTTAGCACTACTTTCAGTAATACCAGGGGCCAGGTATCACCTAGAGGACACCAACAGCACATGAAAAACCCCAGCTACTGCACTGAACTAAACGAGAGACTAAAACCCCCTCAAGTACAAACAGAGAAAGCAAACAGGCCTTTTGGAGGGAGTTTTCAAACTTGTTCATCCATTGTGGGGTGGGGGCTATGCACATGCATGATCCTCCTCTCTTCCTTCTAAGGCAGTGCAGGAACTCCTCCAGGGTTATTTCCTTGCCAAGCTCACTTCTGTTGCTGGCTGCAAGAGTTTGTTTCACACTTTAAGAACTTTTATCCAAGTGCAGGCACACAGCTGACCCATTTTAAAGCCTTCTTTTCCCTCTGGGTTCACAGGTCTTTGGTTCTGGCCTTGCTGTCCTCTTACAGAACTTCATTGGCACCTTCCAGCTAAAGCAAAAAAAAAACCAAGACAATGTTTGTGCTCCAGTTTATGCAGATTCTTGAGCCAAAATTAAACTTAAATCACTATGAATTGCTAGCCAAGTGTCTCAATGACATGTACTGTAACCAAGTGATGTAACCCTACTGACACTCACACTCAGAGCAGATTTGGGGCAGCAATATTTGTTCATTTCTCCTGGATGAGCCTGCATCACAAACAGAGTCTGAGTTATTAATTCACTGAAACTTCTGCGCTATAGCTCTATCTGAATAGCACAAATACTGCAAGAGGCAGATCTTAAGAGTAAGATGAAGTGCTGGTGGCCTGCTGAGCACTGCAGCTCTGCTGCATTTCCAGGAAATTACCTGAGCAAACAACCCATCAAAGCTGATCCCAGCAGCATCCTCTGACAGGAGCTGGTGACCAGGCACACTGCTCAGTGCCACTGCATGGGGCACAGACCCCAGAGCCCTCAAACCCAGCTCAGCCGTGGCTAGGAGCTCTCCTGTGCCCTGGGCTGTGGATGGTTATGTGCAGCACTAGGCTTTACATTAGGCTTCACTCTCAGCTGACTGTGGATAAACAGCACCCCTAAGTCAGGCCTAAAGGTACCTTTACAGCATCAGAGCCCTCTTTTCCAAGTATTCTTCAAAACTCACTGCTTTCATTTAACTTCTAGCTGCTATAAGCTTTGTGTGGCATTAGTCTTAGCTAATTAGGCTACTTAGAAACCAACAGTCCCTAATTATTTCACCCTTCTCAGCCAAATACCTTTTTCTCCCTCTTGCTTAGATGAGCCTCCCTGTTCCTATTCTCACAATCTTTTTCCCTCTCTTTTCAGGGGAATCTGCCCAATTCCAAGATACTGACTTCTCCTCCAAGTGTTCCTCCAGCACCACAAGCCTTGGTCACTGGCAGAAACCCTCCCAGCAGGACAAGGGGGATAGAAACACAAATGTTTCTGAATGGAGATGAAGTAAAGATACTCACCAATCACCATCCCAGACAAAGAAGATATAACTTAAAGAATGGATGAGATTAATTTAACTCATGGCAAATTATAGCAGATTTGGATAGTGAGAAACAAAGACAAAACCTAAAATACTTTGCCCCCCATACTCCTCCTTTTCACCAGCTCAGCATCCATCCTTCATCCACTGCCTCCCTGCTCAGAATCACCTCCAAGACTGAGATTTTTTTTTTCCTTGTCTCTCAACAAAAGTTGAAAAGTAGAACAAAAAGGGGCTTGCACCAAGTAATTCTCACCCAGATCGTTATTTTCTTGAGGCCCAAATGTCTTCACAGACAAAATAATTTTCTCCCAAAACAGAAAATACATTCTGAATCTCACAATTTCCCTATGCCTAAGAAACAGCCTCACAGCCACCATGCTACCGACCCACAGGAGCATAAACTGCTACACCCCAAAGCCTCTCCTTAATGCCTGGCTCCTCACAAGCAGCTTTTCTTCATTAGGAATCAACCCTGGAATGTGCTGAGAGATAAAACACAGGTGTAGCTCGTTTCAGGTTTTACCTTCAGGTGTAGATCCTTTCAGGTTTTTATCTTACTCCCTGACCAATAGCAAAATAAACTGTGTTAAGGAGGGAAAAAAATAGAAATTAACATCAGGAAAAAGAGAAAATGCAAGTTTGAAAAATACCTACTCTTAAAATAATTGTGAAAAATATGTTTTGCATGTAGCATAAAGCTATGAGACAGTGTCCAGATGTTTTTAATTAATACAATTACAAGTGTGTCCTCTGAGTTGAATTTCGCAGGTGAAGACAATCTCTGATTTAATGTCTCCATAAAATAAAATAAAATATAAAATAAAATCTAAATGTTGTTCACTCTGTTTCAGTGATAGTATGTGGCTACAAACATTTTAGGTTATTGCATTTTACATGAATCTATGTCAGTGGTTTTTATCACACAACTAAAGAGTGTGCCTAGAATGTGAGTTGCACTATAACAAACCTCAAGTATATACAACAGCTCCTCAAGTATTGGGGCCTTGGCTGAAGAGCTTTTGAGTTTTAAGGAATATATTTTTCTATAAAGCAGCTGCAGAAAATCAGCTGGTGACCTGTTTCTGACACACACTCTGCTGTATTATCCAGCGTCATTTAAAGCACCACACAATTGAAATAAGAAAGTGGGAGACAAGGATATATGATAATACCTGCTACTGAGCCAGTCAAACTGCACCAGAATTATATTTTTTATTTTATTCTGTTAATACTAAATCCATTAAAAATAAAAATCTAAGTCTCCCAGCTTTCAAGTCAGAATGTTTCGTTTAAACCAGTAAAAGGCTCTACTCCTGTGCTGCCTTTTCAATTGCAGTTTGCAAAGCAGAGGATCCCTGGAGGAAATTTTCTTTGTAGTGCACACAGGACTGGGAAGAGTGTACAGCTGGTTCAGGTTTCTGTTGGTCAGCCCCCAACCTGTTCAGGGCCTGGCTGGGACTTTGCATGGACAGGATGGGAAGAAGATTGGTTAAAGTTTTCTTCATGTAGAAATGTAATTGTGTGTCTGTCTATAAGAAAAGACTGGTCATTTTGCAGGTAGGGTGAGGACAGCTTTGCTGACTCTCTTACAGATTCTCCTTTGTAGTCCAAGTGCTGCAGATTGAGGGAGCACCTCTGTTATTTTTTCCAGTCCTTGAAATACCCCTGGTACAAATGGATCTGGCAAAAACACAGCAACACCCAAGTAGGAAAATACAAGTTTGCTCTTCCCGTGCCATTACAGTGAAGCACATTTTTCTGCAGGAGCTGACAGTGAATATTCTAATTTGTGTACAACATCTCTGCCAATGAGGTGTGCTTCTACAGGAGGGGAACAAGCACTCCTGGAGCTGCTGGCTGTGCTAACAAGGGCACTGAGGGCCTGATGCTGCTGCTTTCCACCCACAGAATAACCTCACTTTCCAACCTGTGCAAGGCTGGCTCAGCCTGCACGACAGAGATGATGCTCCACGGCTCCCACAAGGAGAAAGATAAAATGTAGCCTACCTATTTCACAGTTTTGCCTTTTTTATTTTTTTTTAAGTTGGTACTTTGAACTGAGGTTGTTCTAAGTGCCTGGTACCCAAGGGAGCAGCAGTGCAGAGGCAAATTGCCCTCATTGGCAAATACAAATTAAGGTGTATGAGCTGAATGCTCTTCTTCTCTGCAGTCTGTGGCTAAATAAGCCCAGATTTGTTCCAGCGGGAGATCCCCTAAAAGTGCCAGGTTCTGAAGGCAAGGAACCACGGCTAAATATCTCAAAAATGGTATAAAATGTATTTTGCTGTCTTCAGCCCTTACTGACTCAACTGAGCCCAGGGTGTGGCGGGGACAAGAGCCCAGTATCTGTGTTTGAGGAAAGTAAATGAAAAGTCATGCCAGGAATCTTTTTACTTATGTAATAGGATATTAAAAACAGCTTAGACCAGCCAAGAATAAGTATTTAATTTGAATTCTTCCTAAATTAGGTGCTTAAGAAGTTCAGGGGAAGTAGCATGTCAGGAGACCCAGATTCAAGCTTGTGATTCCTCCTCTATATCCCCACTTTTTTATTTCTTCATATTTAAAGTACTTAATTAATCTATACAGAGTTTTTAATACAATACAGTTGATTAACGCTAGTAATTTCAGTGCCTTTTTAATATAACAAATCTCTTCTGAGAAATGTTCCCAGTTAATGATCTGTGTCATTTTTTAAAGTTTGCCTTCTGACTAATTTTAGTGGAAATATCATTAAATTCTTCATTATACTTATTTATAGCAAGGGCTGAATTGGATTTTAGATGTTATGATGTTACCATAATAAAGACCTACAGCTCTCAAAACACACTATTCTGTCTGCTTTTGGAGCTCTAATACAAAGTTTTGGAACTGAGAGTAGCTTTAAAAAATGCAATAATGGGGAGGAGGAGGTTTCTGTGTGGTTTTGAGGCCACTGAGGTCACAGGAGGCGCTGGTCCACACTGCCTCTGTTCACAGCTCTGCCAAACCCCCTGTCCCTCTGTGCCCTCCCCTCCCACGGCTCATTTTGGTCCTGCACTGCAGCATCCCACTCCCCACCAGCCCCTGACAGTGTGGAGGCTGAACTGGAGACCCCTGGCATTGGAAGGATGGAGAGCAGTGAAATTCAGCCCTGATGTGTGATCAGTGAGTGCTGCCACTGCTCTGCTCTTTGTCCAGAGTCAAACTCCCCACAGCTCCTTCTCTTTCTCAGCTCTGCACTCAGGGCTGTGTTTGCCATGTCCCCTCTCACTCACAAGCTGTGCTGGGCTTGTGCCAGGGGCTGATGGCACAGGACATCCCAAAGGATGGAGGTTAAAAATGAGACCCCCCCCATCACCCCTGCCAGTGAGCACAGCACGGCCACAGTTGGACTGGTGGCCATGGGGACACATTTCCTGGCCAGCCCTTGGAGGATTGTGACAGCCCCTGCTCTGAGGAGGGGCAGGGGCAGCAGTCAGGGATGCTTTTATCAGCTTTTATCTCTCATCTTTTCAGCTGGCTCAGAAATAAGGCAAAAATCACCATATTTTGACCATTTATTTTTCTAATAACATTGTTTTCACCAGCAGTACTGTAAATAAACACAAAGTAAATATTGGTCTCTGCTTTTTAAACAGGAGTGCTGGGGGTTTATTTATTTTTGCATGCAAAGTTTTTTTTTTCTACTCCTAAGCAAAGCAAACCCAGGGACAAAGGGGTGGCTGAGCCCCAGGGCTCCATGCAGGAAGGGCAGGTGGGAGTGCCAGGAGCATCACTGTGTCCCCCCACTCCTCCTGTGAGCACCACTGGAACAAACAGAGATGACAGTGTTGACCTTGGCTGTAGGAATTGTAATTTTTTTAGTTTTTTTCCCCATGCCTGTGGTCCTCCAGGATCACACAGCTCTTCTCAGTGGCAGCTGCCATGGGACGCAGCTTGGCTCCCACACTCCCCTTCCCTAATCCAGGGGAGACACCCATGTCCCCAGGTGAGACCTGCACAGTCTCCCTGGCTTGCTCCTCCTTTCATTCAAGGGCTCTCCTCCTCTCCCTGTCTACTCCTGCTTCTTTTTCATTCCTGGCCTCTTTTCCAAGGCTCAGGGGGAAAGCTGGGCACAGAGCTTGCTCAGGTTCTGCTTCAAACCACTGTGGAGACGCTGAGAGTGCCAGGTAAGCCTCCCTGCCTGGCACAGCCAGACTCAGGAGCTCCTCCACCCTGTAGCAAACAAAGTACAAGGGAACAGGAGAGCCAGGGTTCAAAGGACATCAGGATTTCTGACCAACAAACAGGAGTCAGGCCCAGGCAGAGAGGAGTGGAAAATACAGCTGTGGTGGCTGGTGTGAGTGTAAACCTTCACATGAATTATGCATTCCTGTTCATGTAAAACACCAGCATATTTACACATCTTCCTTTACTTCTTATCACTTTACTGGACAGAGCACAATGTTTTCCTCATCATTATATTAGATCTTGAATTAAGGCAACTTCCTCGTTAGTGGGTGAGGGTTTGCTTGGCTGGACTTTTTTAATTGCTACTTTTAAATTCTACTGAAACAACAAGTAAACAAACAAAAAATTCGTTAGAGAGAGGCAGCTCGAGTTAGATGAAAGTTTTACAGCACAGAGCTCTGCTTTCCAAAGCAGCAAATCCAGTCACCGGGTCATTAGCACAGCGTGCCGCGCCACAGAAACGAGGAACATTAGAACTTGTGTCGTTTGCAAGATTTACTCATATTTCAGTGTCTTAACAGCAACATTTCAGCCTAAAAGCTTCCCAAAAGGCACTTAAACATTGGAAACAGCAGCTATGCAGGGCTGAGGGTGCATTTACTCATTATGAGCATATTTAAAACAATGCATCTGGGCTGGCTGGTGACACCTTTGGGGCTGCAGAGGGAGGCTGGAGAGGGCAGGGGGAGCATCCATCCCTTCTGTGGCTTTGGGGGTGCAGAGGGAGGCTGGAGAGGGCAGAGGGGGCATCCATCCCTTCTGTGGCTTTGGGGCTGCAGAGGGAGGCTGGGCAGCAGGGGGAGCATCCATCCCTTCTGTGGCTTTGGGGGTGCAGAGGGCAGGGACAGGGCAGAGGGAGCATCCATCCCTTCTGTGGCTTTGGGGGTGCAGAGGGAGGCAGGGAGAGGGCAGGGAGCATCCATCCCTTCTGTGGCTTGAGGGCAGGACAGGGCAGAGGGAGCATCCATCCCTTCTGTGGCTTTGGGGGTGCAGAGGGAGGCAGGGAGAGGGCAGGGGGAGCATCCATCCCTTCTGTGGCTTTGGGGGTGCAGAGGGCAGGGACAGGGCAGAGGGAGCATCCATCCCTTCTGTGGCTTTGGGGGTGCAGAGGGCAGGGACAGGGCAGGGGGAGCATCCATCCCTTCTGTGGCTTTGGGGCTGCAGAGGGAGGCTGGGCAGGGCAGGGGTATCGTGGATATTTTCACCCGCGACAAGGGGAGAGAATGATGCATCTGACTCCATCTTATCAGAAGGCTAATTAATTACTTTATAATTAATTACTTTACTTCATACTATATTATTCTATACTGTATTACACTATATTACACTACATCTAAACTGAATCTGCCAAGCACTCAACTCTGCACACACTGCCCAGAATCTCGTGACTGTCAGCAACAGTCCTGACACACACACACACACACACACACACACACACACTCACACACACTGATAGGCCCTGACAGGCCAAGGGAACAAAACTCCATCACTCTGGGTAAACAATCTCCATATTGCATTCTACTTTGGCACAAACACAGGCACAGCATATGAGATAAGAGATGTTTTTCCTTTCTCTGAGGTTCAGAGAATGTGAATCTCAGAAATATTCTTGGGAAGATTGCCTTGCTTTTCTCTGTGAGGAGAAATGTGGCTACAAAGGGGGAGCATCCATCCCTTCTTTGGCCCTTTTCAGAGCACGCATGGAAGGTGCTGGGGGTGCTCATGGGGCTTGTGGTGTGTACAGATCCCACCTTAGTGCTGGGCTGGGAAGGTTCCCCCAAGAAGCCAATGGTGATTATGATCCAGGCTTGATAGCTCTGCTGCTTTGAACACAGCAAATTAATTTCATGCTGAATAAGGGGAAAACTTATGCCTGTCACAGTGCTGTATATCAGTCAGGGGTGAAGAACAAAGGCTGTGAAACCCAAATGGCTGCGTTTGCCACATGGCTTGGCTGCAAAGTGTAGCATTCGTCCTCTGAAAAATTCCCTTTGCCCAGGAGTTTTCTCCTGGGAAGCTGAGAAGCCTCAGGGAAAGGGAAAACAATTCTTATCTCATTTGCTTCTCCTGTGCTTTGCTCCTTTGGAATGTGTTTGGAGATTGTTTACCCACAGGTGATTGTTCCATTGGATTCTGCTGTGAGTTGTTTTCACTCTTTGGCCAATCAGGGCCAAGCTGTGTCAGGACTCTGGAGAGAGTCAGGAGTTTTCATTATTATCTTTTTAGCATTCAGTAAGTATCCCTTCTGTATTCTTTAGTATAGTTCAGTATAGTATTCTTTATTATAAAGTAATAAATTAGCCTTCTGACAACATGGAGTCAGATTCATCATTCCTGCCTTTGTCAGGACATTCCCAGCAAATACAACAGGAAGAGGGAAATGCAAGTGACTTTGTTGTCTCCACAAGGCAGAGCCTGTGGAAGAGGAGGTGGCTACAGACAGGTCTTTATTCTGTGTAAAATGACTTTGCATAGAGCTCTCCAGCACTGGTGGAGGCAATTCCTGTGAAGAATGGCTCTGCTAGGATGGCGGGGATCTCTCCTCTGCCTGTCCATCCCTTTTTTCCAGGTTTCTCTTAAAAGATAGCTATTATAACCACTTAAACATGAGCCCAAATGAACTCCTGCCATTTAAATGATGTCACAGCACACACATCAGACCCCTGACCCCCTCCAGCCTGTGCCCCCCTGTGACATCCCAGCCTGGCTGTCCCTCCCCACCCTGCAGGCAGAGCTGCCAGCTCAGAGGTCCCTACCCAGACAACTCCCTGTGAGGTCCCACTGACCCTGGGGTGGTTGCATTGGTGTGCCTCAGTGTGCATTTGTGATTACTTAGTGATGTTTGCTGTTTGATACACCCCAGTTTAAGCAGGGGAAGGCTGGAGCCCCTCAGGACTGGGTTTGGTGGCTGCCATCTGCAGCTGCCCAGGCCCATCTGCTCTAAGGGCTCCCTCCTGTTGTGTGCCCAGCAGGGGCAGGACAGTTGGGAATTTTCCTGCTTTGGTGGAGTTTTCAACAAAAGAGTGAAATGCTTTCAGTGAGTTCAAAACTTTTTTTTTTCTAAGAAACTACACAGTGAATGAACTACAATGGGCAAGGATGAAAATACAGCCAGCCTGTGACTCATACAAAATATAAACAGCTGCCCCAAACCAGGCTTTTAATTAGTTCATTCTAAAATCCAGAAATTCTATCTCCCTGGTAAAAGATTTTTAGACCTAACTTTAAAAAAAAAAAAAATAAAGTATCAATTTGTTTTGGGACATCCATTCCTGAATCGACAGAAATCACCTTAAGTGCTTATGTGCTCTGGGCTGAACTCTACAAATGAGCAAATTTAAGCTGTTAGCTCTTCTCTGATTAAAATACACTGTTGGTGTTTTTGCCTGCTTGTGCTTACACAACAGAGAATGGAAAACTTTCACTTTTAATGTATCTGCTTTTCTGCAGCATGTTCACAAACACCAGAGACCTCATGACTTTTCTTTTTAGCAGCCTTAAGGTTATTTAAAATTCCTAGGACCTACTCACTCAGCAACCTGCCTTCCTTTAACTCACTGCTGTGTTCCTTTGCAGACCTGCAGCATTGCACACACATCTTCTTTTTCATTTTTTTCTTTCCTATTTATTTATTTATTTTAACCTTTAAAAGAAATCCTGACAATATGGAGAGAAAAAAAAAATTAAATTCAGGAATGAAATTAGAAGGGAGAAGGACTTTCATATTTGTAGAAAAAGTGAAGAATTCTCACAATTAAAGAAAAAAAAAGAAGAAGTTGGAACTGTCCTTTGTGAAAGTTCTAGGCAAACAAGTCTCTTGAAATTGGACCACACCTGTCTCTTCAGGTGACTTCAGTCTCTGAAAACTCTGGGAGTGCTTTATTTAAAACAACTTGAAAACACCTCATCAAAATAAGGCAAGTGGCATTTGGGGGTTTTCAAACAATCCCGTCTGTGCTCTGGTGTGTGGTGAGAATGTTCTGAAGATCCCCCCTCAGTCTGGACAGGTCAGTGCAAACCATGGTGTCTGCTGGCACCAAGTTCCTTCTGACCTTCAACACGAGTCACTTTGTTGGTTTTCACTTTCCTAGATCTCCAGTTACCTTACAAGAATTCATTTTACTGGGGGTTTGTTTCTTAGGGTGTTCCAGTAATGATATCCTATTTTCCTGTCCCCAGCCCTATGCTGGGCTCCACACAGGTATGAAATTCTGTAGAGTGGTGGCAGGATCAGGCTGACTAAAGGACAAAGAGGCAGAAAACTGGGGGAGAGCACAAATTTGCATGTATTTCCATTATTTTGGCACTGGGCAAAACGATTTCTGCATCGACTTCCCCTCAAAGGCACCGAGAATAAAGCTATAAAAGAAGATTATCAGAAAGTAGGCCATGTTGCTCTGCTTATCATATTCATGTTGCCACTTCTTATTTTCCAGAGGTGATTTCAGAGTGGATTCAGAGTGGAGGACTGGTGCAGCATGCTCTGCTGATGCATGCCTTCCTCTTAATCCCAGGGCACAAACCATGTCCAAGGGTTATGGATGGTTTTTGCCAGGGGAATTAGGCATTAGGGGCCAATACTGGGACAAGACAGGGCAATTTTGAATTTTTATAGTGTGGCCTAGCAGAGGGTCATGTTTAAAAAACAAAAATTAAAAGAAATTTAAAAAAAAATAAAAAAAGACATGTACCAGAATCTAGAGACATCCCATAGGAATTTCTTGTCTCTCTGGCAGAATTTACCAGCTGTAGCAACATGCATATTTCTCTCTCTATTCTTAGTGTAAGAGAACTGCCAATAAAAGCTGCTTTTCAGCTTCACAGATAAAACTATTTTTTCTCTTGCTTGCTATTTTTCCTGAAAGAACTTTGTTTGCTTTTTAACTGTAGAACAACGGGGCCCCAGAAATTTCAAGTCTGTGATGAAACCTCAGTTGCAGAGCTCATCAGCTGAGTTTGTGAATTAACAATGTCAGTATCCCCAGCAATACCGGGCCATCATTCTTCTCAAATAATAGGGAGCTGGATCACTGCCCTTCTGGGTGAACATCAAAAGTTGTGGCCAAGAAGATGTGAAGCGTTGCTTCTAGAAGAATAAAGGTGAGGACACCAGAGGCACTCAGAGCTGCAAGTGCAACTGCTCACTTCATTAAAAAGGTGGCAAATCTGTGGGTGGCGAAATCAAACAGAGGTGGGAGTGTTACAGCCATGCTCTTCCATGTTTTCTCAAGCACTGCAGAGCTAAGATATCACCTCTCACTTCAACATTTGACAGATTTTATTTTATATGTCAGGCACCTCACAAACTTGAATTTCATTTTAATACTCTGGTAAAACCTCCCTCCTAGTAATAATGTTCTGCTTTCTGCTTTATAAACCACCAGAAAATCCATATGTTTCATGTTAATTCTGTTGAAAAGACCTTGAACTGAATATCCTTTTAGAAATTTTGTTACACGTTTCCAGCCTTAGAAATTCTTATTTTGAAGACCTGCATCAAGGTTTAAATCTTAGCTTAAAAAAAAATATGCTCTGCTGGAAGTGTAGATAGTGGAATATTTTTTTCCTACAAATCAAGTGCAACCTAGTTTAATTGTTATTGTGGTCCCTCCCCACTGCTTGCTTTCCACTGTTATACAATAACCTCCTTTTGTTAGAAAGCAACAAAAAAAATTAGGCTTAACTATGTCCCCTACTGGCGGCCTTGAAACTTTATGGCTTCCCCTGATACCTCATGCACATGACAATGTTCAAACCAGCCTTATTCTTTCTCAGGACAGGAATCAAACTCCTGAATAAATCAGAATTATTTCTAGTGGAAGACTTTTTCCTAAATTGCATTTATGCAACTTGTAATTGCATTTCACATGGAGTACCAGGGAGGATTATGGGGAATAGGAGAGCACCTACTGTAAATATCTATTTCCCTTAGAAGACATCAGGGCATGTTATTAGCCCTTCGTGGTTGTAAATAATTAATTCAATTCAATATTTGGGGTTACCTGGGGTTTAAATTGGTACTGATCTTAGTCTAACGTTTCCAATTTCAGGAATTCAAACACATTACTATCTGCCTTTGCCAGCATGCAAAATGTTAATCTTGATAGATTACATTATTCTTTATAGAGAGCATTTTTTGTTCCACTTATATTTCAGCATCTTAACTCCTCGACATAAGGATGCTTTAGCTCTTTATATTGAGAACACTGCACATTTATTTTAATTGGATAACTGAGCTTTTCTGCTTACTGAGCTGTCTGCCTGACATTTGCAAAATGCAGCTTTTTTTTTCCCCCCCAACATAACCTAGCTCTTCATTTTTATAAGGCCTGTCATCCAAAACACAGAACCTAATCCTTAATTAGTTGTCATATTTGTTTAGATGTTATACATCATCCATTGGACTGAACTGTTTGGTTTACTGTCCTTTCATAATGTCCATTAAATGATTATTTTTGCATTCACTTATGTTTTATTTAATAGTTTTCCTACATCCTGAACTCCTGACTCACAGGTCTGGTGCTAAAGAGTGAAATCGTTAAATTGGCCCAGCACAGAGGCTGCTCAGGCAGTGAAGGGCAAATCACAGCTCACAGAGCAAACCGTGGGGCTCTAAAGCACCTTGACAACAAGCTTTCCTCCAGTTTGGATTTTCAGCTGTAAATCCCTTTTGGAATAGGAGCTGTGAGGAGCCAGTGTGTCCCATGGGATGGAGAAGGGACACCACTGTCACCTGACCCCCTTTCACCCAGCAGCAGGGCCATGGAGGCAGGATTTATTCACTGGGATGTGGAACAGGGGCTGGAATCAGGGCACAGTCCCAGCCAGCAGACTACTCTAGAAGTGTTTCTCAATGACTTATTATTTAAATGAAATGGAAGGTCTTTAAAAGAAGAATTGAGAGCAACCTAACCCAATATTCTCATGGCAACTACGTGGGAAAAAAATCCTGTATAAACTGAGCCAAGAGAAGACTTCTAAAAGTCTCCCACATGCATTTGTGAATGCCTTGAACATGATGTCAGTGGGCATTGCAATCACCTCCACATTCCCTTCCACACAAAACTCATTCTTTGTGCCCTGCCAGGCACTGCAAAGCACACAAAGCAAGGTCACCTACCCTGAGTGTCCTGGCAGGACATTACGTAGGAACTTGAAGAGTGACAGCATCTCCTGTAGAGAGCTAAACAGCAGCTGAGCAGGAGCTTCTGGCCCTGAATGCTGCCTGCCTGGACACCTCAAATGGCATTGTTATTTCCAGGTCCCTTCATGGGTATAATTCGAAGTATCTGTCCTTCACGTGTGGGCAACTGTGTGTTCCACTGCCCTGCTGCCAGCAGGAGCTGTGTCCCAGCCAGGGAGTCACATCCCTGCTACAACTACACTGCCATGGCATGGCACTCATCCTCTGTGTGGATACAGGAAATACACCTGAATTAAATACAGCATGAAATAAAAACCTTTCCTTTCCATGTGAGAAAATAAGGACGAGCTCTTGGATCTGAAAGTACTTCTAATATTTTACCTCCCTGTGCTCACCTCTGTCTTACCTCAGGAAAAGACTCCAGTTGAGGGTATACTGGCACATACTGCCCATTTCTTCCTCTGATCCTAGTCCATGTCCATTGTGCTTTTTGTGAAGTGCTGCGAGACAATTATTGGTATGCAGAGCACTGGGGAAGTGCTGGAGAGGCATGAAAGCTGCCTGGAAAGTCTGGAAAGACTCAGCATAAAGCTCCTGTTACAGTGAGAGGTGAAGCATATGCCCTTTAGGTATAAATGAAGCATCAAGATAAACTTTTATAATACTGGAAAATGATTCTTTTTGATGACACTTTCATAAATTCTTCAAAGACCTCCCAAAATCATTGTCTCCCTTCTGATCTCACCTCCCACTCGAATCTTCTCTTCCCACTGAAACAAGGTTACTTTTTATTTTACTTTTTTCCTTCTTCTTTCTTCTCTCCCTTACACCTACCAAAATGATGATATTTCAGCTCTACTTTTAGGGAGGAAATGATTTGCACAGCCTTTTTTCCTTGTGCATCTGTACTGTAAAACTGAAAAAATGTGGCAAGAGGAACATGTCAAACTTGCAAAAAAATCACTTGAGGCAAGAAACAGCAATATGACATGACAGCAATTGAAACTGAAGACAAGGTTCCCAGAAAGTTAAAGAAAATTAAATTCTAGCTAAAAAAAATCCTAAAATTTTACCCAAATTAGAAGCTTATAAACAACTTGAATGCCCAAAAAGATGACCAAGGACAGAGTAGTACAGAACATCCTACACAGGGACAGCTCTAAGATCTTCTATGAAGCTTTAATTTAATTTTGGCTTAGACAATTAAAGTTGTATAGGAACTTTAAATAATTGGAATAAAAATACCCTGCAAAGTTGACTGTCGTATGTCTTTTGGTTACATGTAGGACCTTCCTCATTCTCTGGCTAATTGTTCAACAAAGTTTTTATTAAGTTAGCATGTGTTGGCCAAGAAATGAAGCACCACTGCATTAGACATAAGTAATGATACCAGACAGAAGCAGATGAATGCAACCACGTAAAAATTAAGTGGCATTTCAGGTTCTCCATGCGTGTCTATGTGTCCCACTTGTGTTTATCTGCCAAGATGCTTCTTGCCCGCCTTCAGCCCAAATCTTACCCAGCATTACCACCTCAGTCATTCATCCAGCCACCTTGGGAAGCAGTGCAATGCATCCATCACAGCTAATATGCAGGAGAGTGCATTTGGACATTTAGTGCTTCTATGTCATATAAAGATTTAAATTAAGCACAGCATAATATCTCCCCACCATTCCTGGCAAATATCAAGGTTTCTTCTCTTTAGCTTCCTGAAAGGAGTCAGGCACTTGGTAGAATAAAACTTCCTGCTAAACTGCAACCCAAGCAATACCGAATCCCTTCTCTCTGTCTTGTCTTCCTCTGCTAAATTAGAGTATAATGGGAACCCAGGTAGAGGAGTCACATAATTCTGTTGGCATGCATGGGACATGGCACAAGGTACCCTCAAGCAGCCTCATCTGGACCTTCTGGGCTAAAGGGCATAGAACTGCAGCACGTGGACACCTTTCTTGTGGCTTGGGCAACAAGCCTGGCAGTGCCAGGAGAAGCCTCTGGAACAGCTATCTTTGCTTGCTTTCCTGCCCCTGATGTGCACAGAAACAGGCACTGTCCATGAAAGGGACAGCTCAGTGAGAGGCTAACTGGTATCTGGAAGTGTGGAAGATTCCTTTTTCACCCCTGTGAACAAACCCCAGTTATCCCCCATGCATCATGCAGTGCTGCCTGGAAAACACAGCTGATGCTGGTGGTGGAAGTTGTCATCTTTGGCAGCAAACCTTGACCCAGTGCCCTGCTGGCTGTCCCACGCTGGGCACGGACACGGGGACAGACACACAGACAGCAGCCCCCACACACCCCAGAGGCAGGGCTGGCACGGGGCGGGACCAGCCCCAGCAGGAACAGCCCCGTGCCCCACAGGCAGAGCTTTGGGGCACACCGTGGGCACAGCCCTGGCACCCACACTGCGAGCAGGGAAAGCAAAATGACTTGGAACACCAGCGGATTTGTACCTTTTCAGACTAAGCTTTTATTTTGATATTACAAACCATTTTTCTTTATTCACAAATCACGGTTGTGATATAAACACTAATTTCTAAAGACAGATATACACATTTTCTGGGTTTGTAGGGTTTTTTCTTTTTTAAATCTGTTTAGAAGTCACTATATTCCACATATGGTAGTAATAATTTTTTCATAAGTCATATTATCAGTAGTTATTTATATAAGTGAAAACATTCCCAATATATATTGTAAAAAAATTTCAAATGCTTTTCTTACATAACTATTTCAGACATACATTTTAAAATGACTACTAGGAGTACTGTAGGAGTTTTATAAACAAAATATTTTCTAATATGGGCTGCACCCTCAACCTTTCAAGATAATTTTAATAGACTAAAATGCCATATAATCATTTGGAGAGTGGGAGCTGTAAAGCCATCTCAGGAAAATTAAAATTGCAAATAAATTCTGTTATTCTCTACATTAGACATTTTGTGTGTGCAATTCCAAAAAAGATGTCTCATCCACACTTTAAATTGGAAGCCTAACATTTGGTAAACATTTTTCAATTTGCTTTCATCACGGTGTTTAAACAAAATTTATTTTTCTTTTTATTAATAGGAGGCTTGTTTTGCATATCTTACATAATAAATGTGGGGATCGAACTCTTAATAAATTTCAGTTCATTCCCTCACCAGTATAAATATATGTTACTGCCCCATTTTTCATTGATTAATATAGTCTCTTTCTCTCTCTGTTTCAATTTTAAAGATAATTTATTTATCATCCTTAGATATAAATGCTACAGAAACTTCGTTTTCAAATCTTGTGAAACTTTATTGATGGTTATTGTTCAACTGATCATACTGCATGCACATACGATGACAAAGAGAAAGCCTGATCACAAACACTTTTTTTAAAGCAGAGTTGTTATAGCAAGTTGGCAGGTTCACAGCGGTGAGTTGATCATTTACTAAGGTGCTGGCCGGGAGGCAGCACGTTACACATGAGGATATAACTACCTGCAGCAAACCCCTGGCGGGACGCTTTGCCGCGTTTATTTATTTAAATACAAAACCAAGAAGACCCGTGACAAACACCCCAACTTAGGTTAACTTGTAAACAGGACAACATGGAAAGAGTCCAAACATATGCACAGACAAGCTGCAATTTTTCAATGGTGCCTGGAAGCGTTTCCCAGGCGCTGCTGGGCGGTGCCGGCCGGGGCGCGACCGGCGGCTCTTCCCAGGAGCGCTGGGGTGGGAGAAGGTCCTGCTTTTGTCCCAGGTGCAAAAGTTGTCTTGGGCCCAGTATTGAGCAGAATGGCCTCGGTTTGGGTTTGGAAATCGAACGGTGGGGTTTGGAAATTGAACAGGGGGGCGAGTTGTCACGCCTTGAAAAATTGCAGATTGCTTACACGACACAGTCATGTTTCAAAAAGTACCAAGCTGATGAAAATACCATGATTATCTCTACTCAATGATTGCAATACTTGTAAAATGCTTATATAAATCTGAATATGATTATCATATAATTCCATAAAAATGATACGTCTGTCTCTAACAGTTGGTCTACTAGGC